>CATIWF010082956.1:0-98428 GCA_949630135.1 Balakata baccata
AATATCAAATTCTTGTCAAATATGTATTTCCATAATATTTCAAACTATTTTATCATATAAACTCATTTAAATCAAAAATTCATTAAAATCATATTTTAAACATTTAATGGCTAAAATTATAAATTACTGTACAGACCTCAATTTTCACGTGCTGATATCTGCCGGCGTTTGGCACCGGTCTCGTAATTATGCCTGAACAACAATAATTTCTGATTAACTACAAAATCATTTTTAAAGAATTTTATAATATTAAATATAAAAGTTTGCCATATTTTAAAAGTAAATCAAATGGATAAATTTTTAGATATAGTGATACATATTTATTTATATTATTCATATTGATTAATATAAATATTAATTAATAAATTTAATTATATATCACTATACAGTGAAATTAGTTTAATAAATTAAGTTTACTAGAAATTTTTTAATTGCATGTTATGAAATCCGCATAGGACATGACGACCCTAAGGTGGTAGACTAGATAATGGATTGTCAACACATAAAAAAAAAAAAAAAATTTATTATATACAAAACAAAAAAAGAAAATAAGAAAAAGTCAAAGTAATACATTATTTTGTTTTCTCTGTTTATTAATCACACACCTAATCACGCGCTCTTTACTTAGACTTTGTTGGATTTTACTTAGTAGCTGAGTCATAATTCTAACGGAGTATAAAAATTTAGGAAACTATATTTTGGACTTACTGTATCTTTTAAAGTAAATAAATATTTAAAAAATAAAATTATTATATATATTTTAAAAAATTGAAGATGGAAAATTACATGTCCATCCACGAGCCACTAATTTTGCACCTAATTTTTTCTTTTAAAACATAAAGTATTTTAAATTGAAATTATTTGATATAAAAATAAAAGGTCATGTGAGAGTTAATTTCATATATTTTTACTGAATTTTATTTTTATTACAGTAAAATTATATAATTTTTTTTCTAAAAAAATTACTTTAATTATATTTTTATTTTATTAAAATCGCTTTCAGTTAGTTTTCAGATATGAGTTACTGAAAATCTGATATGACAGTTGATGTATTACCGAAAATGTAATGTGGCGGTAGACATGTCACTAAAAATCTAACATAAGTGATTTTAGTGTGATTTTCTTTAGATAAAAAAAAATTATATAATTTTACTGTAATAAGAGCAATTCACAGACCATTAATAAAATCAATTCGGTAACGTGATGAAGTGAATAAATTTGATTACCTTTTAAGTAAAATTTAAATCAAGCACACAATTTCAAAGATAAAAAGGAAAAAGCTTGGGCTCATAATTAAGCAGAATATATTCATTTTCTTTGCATAAAAAATAGTTAATAATAAATTTGAATCTAACAACCTACATTATTAATTAGGACATATATAACATACAACTAATTCACAAACTCCATTAGACGGAAAGAGGTTTGGTATCCACTGTTTTTAGTGGTCTGCCCACACCAAGTCACCAACCCTATATCGTTCGGACATCCAATCTCAGAACCCTATCTACCACCCTTTGAAATAGATTTAAGGTAGTCTGGATTGAAGAAGGAATAGATCCGGGAGAGAGATCCAATGTATTCTTCAGTCAACCGTCAACCGTACAACAGAGGTAATTATTTCTTTATACTTACTATAAAAATGTTAAAATTATACTAATATTGGTATATGATGGTGATAAGAGAGTAGAAAAATTTAAGTTTTAACCTTTAAAATTTTCAGTTCAGGGTAAATTAGACATTCTAAATTTATGAACTTGAATTTTTAGGTTTGTATAAAAAATAGTATGTATTTCCAATTTTTATTAATTAAGTAAACAAATTTTTTAATATTTTATCAATTTAGATATTTCATTTAATTTAATAGAAAAAATTACTGACTTGTTCGAACTGTTTGACGAAAAATTTTTTTTTGCTCACTATTAACTCATCAATATTTCATAAGCATTTTGTTTGCTCACAAATAAAATTATATTAATATTTCAATAGTAATGACATTAACTAAACAATTTATTTGTTAGAAAATTCATATGCGTTAGCAATTTTTTTTTACCAAATTATTGAAATATCTAAATTGATAAAATATTAAAAATTTATTTATTTAATTAAAAAAATTAAAATACAAATTATTTTTTATATAACTATAAATGTTCAGATTTTTTTTTTTTTTTTTTTTTTTAGCAATTTAGCCTGTACATTATGCCCCGGTTTGCTCATTGGACCACGGGATAAGGCATAAACCGCTCTCCGTATTGTTCCATTTTGTCAGTCATCTAAATTTTTTTTTGTCAATTTAGCTCATAATATTCCAACCGTTAATTTCGCAAAAAGTTTTGACCCTTCATTGCTGACATGATTTGAGGAGCTAAATGCAATATTTAGCCAAACTAATAGGTGGCAGGTTAGAATAAAAATCAAATATAAAAGGTTAAGTGGAAAAAAATATTTTAGGAAGTAAATTGATAAAAGGAAACAATTATGGATTGTATACATTTTATGTCTTTTGACCATTAAGAGCATTTTCAACAATTTTTTTTACTTCATTCTTTATTTATATTTAAAAATTTTATGATATACAACCTTTTTTATAGTCAAATTTCTTATTTATAATTTTTAAGGGTATATAAGAGCAGAAAATAGCTTTTATTAATATTTTATTATTTATTCTTCATTATTTTTCAATAAAATTATATTAATAAAAATTTATATTAATTTTAAAATATATTATATTAATAAAACCTTTAGAATAAAAAGTGATATTATTAAGATATATACAACTTTCAAAATAAATTAAAATAAAAAATTAAAATTTTTATAATATAATTAAGAGCAATTAAAAAAGCATTGTTTAGGTGTTCTAATGATTCCCTGTTTTAATTGCGGAAAGATGCCTTGGCCTTGTATCTCTAACCAAAGCACTTGTTTCCCAATGAGACCAAAAAGCATTACAACTCATTATTGCACATTTTTATAATTATCCGATTTAGAGGAAGAATCTTGGCAATTAGGGTATAGATTAGTCGGTGAGCTTAAATCCCCCCAATCCACCTCACTATTTATGTAAACTAATTCAGACACTAGCCAATATTATATAAATAAAATAATTTATATAGCATTTTTATCAATCGGATCATATTATTATCTCGCTATTTATATGTAGAAAGGTTTAGATAACGTTAGAAAATTATGATTTGATAATTTGAAAAAAAAAAAAAAAGTAACTGGTTAAAACAACCAAAAGAAAGCAAATGATTAATTTCATCTGTGATAATCGAAGTTAGCTTTAGTTACATAAAATCAGAAAAAAATATTATACCACAAAAGTACTTAAACAATTTTTTTCAGCAAATTTACTTCTGTCTATTTTTATATTTTTTTTATTAGAGAAAATGAATATTTTATAGATATGTTTAAAAGGTCTAGTAGAATGTGGTTATCACCTTAAATTCGTCATAAAACAAAATCACACTTATTAAGTCAACATTTTAAAATTAAGATATGACACATGAAATAATATCCAAAATGTGACAGACACTTAATTTTGGCGCCATAAAAGTGATATGGTACCTAGTTTGGAGCCAAAGGTAATTTTTGTGCAAAATAATGTTAGTATTTTTAAGGTACAGAAATTCTTTTATGATTAAATGACAAATTATGCTAAATTTAGAGAGCGTTAATAAAATCGACTTCAAAATCAAGTGCAATGTGAAATGAGCAGTAAACAATATATATATATATATATTTTTTTTTTTCTCCCTTTTTAAGCTTCATTGTTCAGTATAAATTTGAAATTTTATTGGATTAAAAAGGAAAAATATATTATATGATCGTGAATGTCTTTGTTTTGACCCATTTTAGACTTGTTTGGAATTGAATTTTACAAAAGCGGAAAAAATTGTATTTTTGATTTTTTTTTTAAAACTGTTTAAAAGTAGGTAAATAGATATTTTTTTAAAAGTAGGTTTGAAAAAAATAGTTTATAAAAAATTTTAAAAAATAAGCCAATTAAATAAAAAAAATTCAAAACCTGTTTGTAGGACATTCAATAGAAATTCCAAAAACCCTCTTCATTGATAACAAATTATAATTCATTCGGTTGGAAAATAATAAATAGATTTTGAATAGAGAGAAACACATAATTTGTTTAGCGTTTTTTAGTCTGATTATAGGTATCATGAGCAAGTCAACTAGAACTACATATTAAAATTAATTCTGCTTGTAGTGGGTAGAATTTTAAAGATAACAAAATATTTTTTCATGCGTTTTAAAATAGTTGCATATTCAGAATTTGAATTCAAAATATCTAATTAAATTGAAAAAGACTCACTATTTCAACGATACCATCATGGGCACTATAAAGCAAGGTAGGCTTAATTATATCAATTAAAGCTAAAATTCTGTTTTGCTTTTACCAACCCTAGAGTTAAAGACTTATATTTGAGGACAATTAATGTAGTTATAAAGAAGCTACAATAGGTGGATGTGCATGCTATATGTATGGTTTTAAATTTTTAAGTACTTGTAATTATTTTAGAACATAATAACATAATAGATAGGGCACCAAAAAGTAAGGTAGGCTTAATTATATCAAGTAAAATTCAAAAAATTTGGGTGTTCTTACAGAAATTTTGTAGTATATGGAAACCTGAAGTGTGAAGAATGAATATGATATAACAAGTAGAAATTATATATTAAATTTGTCTTAAAAATAATTCACTCAAAAAATTAGTTCAAAAGAGGAGAATTACTTTATAGGGTGTTTTGTTCGTGAATAAATAAGATCAGAATGAAAATGAGTGATTTCCATTGTTAATATTTGGTTAAAAAACAAATAAAGTGTAATGGGAATGAGATTTTCCCATTAATGGAAATCACCCATTCTTCTCTCTCCCTATAGAATGAATATTTCGTTTTCATGAAAATTAAGTTAAACTAGTTAAAATATAGATTATCCTAATTATTATGCACCTTTTATTTAATGTATTTTATTATAAATAAACATAAATTATAATTATTTTTTAATTTTGTAATATACATTCTCTTAATTAATGTTAGAAGACATTATGAAAAATATATAATTCTAATATTAATTTATTTTTTTAATAATGATAAAATTAAAAGTGTAAGTATCTTAAATAAATATAGAATATATATTTAATTCGAGGATCTCTTCATCTTTTATTTTAGAAAAGATTATATTATTTTATTGTTGATCAACAAATTAATGTATTATATAAACATGACAATTTAACCAAATGAAATTTCATTCCCATTCTCATTTTTTAATAAATAAAAATAAACCAAACAAAATGCTAAAATAAATTATTTTCAATCCTATTCCCATCTTTAAACCAAACACCCCCAAAGTTATTTTCAAATTATATAACAAATCAATAAGGAATAATATTGATAATTTTGTTTAGGTATTAGAAATTGACCAAAATGGTAAATTTGCTCCTAAACAATGCCATATAGTGTGAGTTAGTCTCTAAAATATAACTCAGTGTAAATTAACTTCTAAACTTTTAATTCGGGACAAATAATCCTCTAAATTTTCTCACCATCAATACTGTAAATTCATTCCATTCGAGTTGATTCAGTTCATGCAAAACGACGTTATTTTGGTATTTTTTTAATAAATCACAACAATATCGTTTTAGTGTGATGTAAAAAAAAAGGCTAAAAGAACAATTTTGCCCCTGAACGTCCTATAATATGAGTTAACTCATAAAGTAAGACTTAGTGCAAATTTCTTCTATTTAATAAAAAACGTCATTTTGAGAGATAAAGTCTAAAAATAAATAAAGTAAAACGACGCCAATTTGGAGGAAAAAATTATAAAAAAAAATAAAAAATTTAAAATGACATCATTTTAAAATCTAAAATTTTTACAGTTCACATTTCGAATTGAAATCTATAATAAAATTAAAGATATTTATCAAAATAAAAGACATTCTTTTATTATAAATTAATTTTTAATATTAATTTTTATAATATTATCTATAAATTAATAATTAATATAAAAATTATATTAATTTATAATTAGTATAATTTAATAATCATAATTAATTATTATTATTATAAAAATTGTAATTAATATTAATATTTAATATTTAATGTAAAAAAATTATATTAAGAAAACCCTATATTTATCAAATTATATTGAAAGAAATCCTATATTAATTTTACTATAAATTTTAATTTGGAGTGTAAAGGGTAGAAATTTTAGATTTCAAAATGACATCGTTTCAAGTTGTTAGTATTTTTGTTTCAATTTTTTTCTCCAAAATGACATTATTTTGCCTTATTGTTTTTTAATTTTGTCTCTCAAAATGACGTCATTTCGAATTAAATAGAGGGTACTTTGCACTAACCATAGTTTATGAGCTAATTTGCATCATATGACATAGTTTATGGGCAAATTTGCCCTTTTGACTTTTTTTTTACATCATACTAACATGACATCATTTTGATTTATAAAAAAAAATCCAAAACGATGTCGTTTTATAAGAATTGAATCAACTCGAATGGAGTAGATTTACGATACTAACTGTGAGAAAATTAAGGAGCTTATATGTTCCAAGTTAAAAGTTTATGAAATAATTTATATTGAATCATAGTTTAGGGACTATCTCGTACTATGAATAGTTTAGCAGCATATTTGCCCTTTTGGCCATTAGAAATTTGTTAGTCCTTTTTTGGTTTTCCCAGTTTTAGTTGAATTTCATTGAATTTTATTTATTTTTGTTGAATTCTTATTTAAATTTATTCTATATATTTAAGCCTTCATCTTAAGCATTTCAACTATATTTAGTTGAACTATATTTTTTCTTTTTTTACCTTTTCTTTTTACTTTACATCATCTTACATGATTACAAGATAATAAATATAATTAATTACATCGTCATAAATAAATGCATGATATGAATAGACCCGATCCATAATTCGGATTTACACAGTCTTCTCTCTACATAGGCTTTGACATCTCTACTGTCAACTGTTATATCAACTAGAGGTGTTTGCGGATTAGATTAGTGTGGGTTAGACATAACATTTAATCCAATCCACAATTTAAGGATTGAAAATTTTTCTATCCAACCAAATCCATGAATATACAAAACCAATCCAATCCAAATTTTTCTATCCAACCAAATCCATGAATATACAAAACCAATTCAATCCACAATAGTGGGTTGGATTGGATCGGTTTGCGGTTTGATTCTATATACTTTTTACATTTTTTTAATAATAATATTAATGTCTCAGAAATAAATGTCTATAATGTCCCACAAACATTTAGTTCACTACATAAAGTACTTAATATCAAGTCATATTATAAAAATTATAATAGAAATTTTCTTAAAAAAAATACAATAAATTATAATCAAATTACTCTATTGAATGTTAATACCATAAAAAATTCAATATAAATGAGACTACAACAGTAGAAACTCAAATAAAAATAAATACAAAAAATTTAAATTTTTTAAAGTTGAATTAAACATAAAAAAAAAAGTAAAAAAAAAATCATTTACCTCTTTAATCATTCAATATTCATCATCAATTTCAACATAAATGTCAATTACCTCTTTAATAAATATTTACTATTAATTAATTTCACAATAATAATAATAATCTATATTTAACAATTTTTTAAATTGTTGTCGTAATTATATTAAAAATTCAAAAATATTATTTTAATTAAAATTTATAATGATTATATTTATAAAATATAAGAATTATGCATTTATAAATAATTTATTAATTTTCTAATTATACAATATATTTTTATATAAATAAATATAAACTATCACTTTTACTTTGTTTAATAAGATAATAATAAATATAAAGATATTAGAAAAATTTACGATTTCAAATTTGTATTATGAATATAAACAATTATATATATATATTTTGTACGGGTTGCGGATCAGTTTGCATATTTAAATATAAAAAATTTAATCAAATTTACAAAATGTTGTTTAAAAAAAAAAAGAGTAAATCCAATCCACTATATTTTTTAAACCGCGGTTTGATTGCGGATTGGTTTTATTTAAGTGGGTTGAGCAGTTTGTGAACACTCCTAACATCAACTATATACTAGTTCATGACCTGCGTACACATGAAAACAAGCTAAGCTACTTATAGCTTAGTAATACGCATGTGCATATTAAACATAATGTGAAATCACATAATTTATGACATATAAAATTTGTAACACAGTCATTTTCAAATCATATATGTATGACAATGTCAAGACATATATTTAATATATCAGACATTACATATATATCCCACACACATACTTAACAGTATTATATATTACATATCTTTTTCTTTCTTTAAATGTCTTATATATTTGAATCCCGGTATAAATACTTCATATTTAGACCGCTCAACAGTTCTATTGTATCTTAATTATAAATTCATGCATTGATGTCTTGGAGGTTCGAGCGTATACCAATTGTTCTCATCAATTATTTCCAAATCTCATTCGTGTATTATTACTCAGTGCATTTCAAGCATATTCGTATTCCTTATCACATATGTACGTCATCAAAGGTTAAACATACTATATACATATAACAAATTTATGGCACATCATATTACTTTTCTCATTATGTTGCTCATGCAATCAATATCTTCTCATATTCTATTTTTTTATTTAAATAAATGGTCCAAACATCATTATGGGACTGTCCGAATATGAAATGTGAAGTAGGAACACTCATACCGGAGCTTAAGCCACCCTACTTACCAGAATCTCAACTCAAGAGAGCTCTCTGAGCTTAAAATAATTTGACGAAGTATAATATCATATATCTATAAGTACTAGGAATAGGAACACTTATACTCGAGCTTAAGCCACCCTAATCCTCACTCATAGGCTCGTCAATATGTATCGTTTATCCTTTTAATAGTGCACTATTGTATCCAGGTTGAGAATGGGTAGTTATAACATCGTATGTTTCACTTTCATCACAATCTTATGTGTTCCAATAAATATGCATAGCATTTAATCATAGTCTCATGCATGTTCAAGTTCGATAACACGTTTTCTTATTGTAAAACATCATATAAAGGTATTCTGGCATTATACAAACATGTTTGCATATCATTAAACAACTTTCAACTTTGCTATGAATAGCGTCTTTACGGCTATGACACTATGGCATGGCTGTGAAGACTGGGCGTGACGTATTCGGCTTCTACCTTCATGGTCATGAAAATTTCCAACTTGGTTGTGAAAGGAGTTGTCCCCTTTTCTAAAATACAAGTTTCAATATTCTTTTTCCACGCATATTGCACATATAAGCTCTATAGTGGTCCAATTACCGCTCAATCTATCAACACTTACAATAAATCATGTTAAATTATACTTCTATTATTCATGAATTTGCCTCATTTCAAATGACCTAACATGCTTAAATCATACAAGGCTCTAAGACTAACCACTTTTAGCCATTCCTATCAACAATTCATATCATATATAGAATGTATACATACCAATACAACCATTTACAAATTAATCACAAATCATTGATTTTTTAATATGGGGGACTTACCTCTTTTGTCCCACTTTTTCTCAAACACATTAAATGTTTCTATAAAGCTTGTATATCTACAATTATCAATTCTTAATATAGGCATTGGGCCTAACTTACAATCAAATGAAATAATAGCCTTACAATCGTATATATGCATTTCACCAATTAGCAACATTCTTATTACATGAATATTCAAGTATTTTACTCATTTTCATGTTATACATCTATATATCGATATTACCTCCCTAGAGACTTATCAAAATTCCTCTTCTATATTTGTGATTTATTATGCACTAGTTATGCAAATAGGTGAACTAGAAGTTCATTAGCTTAAATAAGCTTAATTTCCCTTTTAATCCTTCATAATTATCATTTCTCATTTACTAACGGCCACCTAAGAAAAATCCAGGTTCCATGACCATTACTTATGAAATCCTCATTCATATTCACATTATTCATGTTTAGCTTATTTCTCTTTCATTTATCTTAATCAATAATATTCATTGCTCATTAAAGTTATGTAACATGCTATTAAGCCTTTAGGCAACCTAGTTCATTACCAATTTATCATAGTTACAAATAATTATACCCGCGCCATCATTAATTTATCTATGGGATTACACTTGTATGTTTACTTATTACAGGTTTTGGGTGCCTTTAGCATATTGAAACCATACTATTTAATCTATCTAAACTCTAATTTCTTTCCTTCATATATCATTCATAGTCACAAGTATGTTTAACCTTTTACATATTTCTATTTTTGCCTTATTTACCAATTATTTTTAATTAACATGCCATTGTCACATTTTCATTTCATTTAACATATTAAAAATGCATATATGTACTTACCTCTTATGGAGCCAACTCAAAATCCAAGCTTTAAGTTAATTAGCCTCATTAGTAAGGAATTCTACCTTCTAAAGGTATCACTTATATATAGTCACAACTATTTCTTATTAACTCAAACCATATATCAACATTTATGGCTATATAAAGCCATATACTTTAAACCCTAACTCAAAAACCATCAAGCTAGGTTCTTTTTTACTTAAATCCATATGAAAACATGTGAATCAACTCAATCTAGCCTTAAGGAAAGTTTTCCTTAAAGAATACTCAAGTTTCCACATCAAACTTACCCATCTATAGATGAGTTTCCACCCAATTCAGATAAATCACATCAATTAACCATAAATTTATTAAAAGATGAGGGATAACATGAAATCTTACCTAAAGAAGGAAGAAAATAAGGTTGATTTAGTGGAAGACCCGAGTTCCCTCATGCTCTATACTTTCTCTCTCCAACTTCATCTTCTTCCTTAGTAATCTCCCAAATCCATATACAAATCTTGTTTTTAAGTGGTAGATCTTATGTTTTGGGAGCTTAGAATTCATCAAAGTTCATGTGAGGGATGAATTTCAAAGGTTCAGGGGTGTTTCTAGGGTTTTGGAGCTTTTAGGGCCGTGTTTAAATTAAATAAATAGAGCTTGAACTATACATAAAGTTCCCTTCATGGCCAAGTTCACGGTCATGACACTTTTTGTGCCTAGCCATGACATATTTTGCCCAATTTTGCCCAACTCGACGTTCATGGCCATGACTTAGCTTGTCACGGGTGTGAATCCTCTATATCCTCATCTTTCTTTGTTCTTTCAACCCTTTTTAAAGCCCAAGACCCAAATCCAACTATATACCCCCCATATACCTCATGTAAGCCTCAAAATACCTCTGATACATCGCCCGTTTACCATCAATTCATCTTGTAACTTAATTGTTTCCTTTTAAATCAAATTCATATGCTCTTTTAATGTCGTGCATATTCGCTTACCACTATGCCCTACTTATGGGCATTACACAATTCGTCCCAAAGCTTTTTCATTCTATTATAATACATGGTCACTGTATTATTTTCTTGAGACATTGAAGCTATCTCCCTTTGGATTTGATAAATTTGTGGTCCATTGCTTTCCTCAAATTGCTCCTCCAACTCTTGCCATAACTGCCTTGCACTCGTAGAGTACATAAAACTTTCTACTATTTCTTTTTTCATTGAATTAAGCAACTAGAAAGTCACCATGAAATCAATCATCTTCCACTTCTCAAAATCCACACTCTTTTCATGTGGTTCAACTATTTTTCCATGCTTATTTTTTGCACCTAGTGCAATTCGTATAGATCTACTCCAAGTAAGGAAATTAGTTTTGATAAGAGGTGCAGATACTAGCACTATTCTAGGGTTATCAGATCCTTGTAAATACAACGAATCATTAAGATTAATGGTTCTATTCGAATCATTCTCATTTCTTTGAGAATTTTCACTTCTTTGCTCCTAAGCCATGTTCCTCAATCAAGAAAGCTAAAAAGAGTTTGATCTATTGAAAAACAATGAGTATACTTACAATACAACATGCTCTGATACCATGAACAAGTTGCAGCAACTCAATGTTCAACTTGATTAACTTCAATCTAATCAATCGAAACAAGATTTGAGGAAGAACTCTCACTTCTTCATTGATCATACTAGAAAAAATACAAGTGTTCAATCTACAGAGCAACTAACTAACCTCATCTTATTTACAAGAGCTAAAATAACCGCCTACCTTCTAGAAACTAAGGACTAGCAAGAGTGACAAACGCTAACTACAATAAATACATGAAAACAAACATAAAAGATGAACACGTGTGAAGACCAGCCGCTACTAAAGGAGTGCATATTGAAATATGCACTTTGATCCAACACAGCACAATTGCCTCTGATCTTCAGTTAAGCATTGTTAACTGCTAGCTACAAGATCTTCTCTTAGCTTTAGCTCGATGATAGTAACAAGTTGCCAGCTTCTCTTTAATTTTTCCAAAATTTGTTAAATGTAAATCATACAACACAATCAAACTATTCTTCTCCGAATCTCTAGGAAGTTCAATTTCTAATCGTTTATCCGGCCTCCACCATGCCTCTAGACACCTCCGCTGCTAATCAATTGATTGGCAATCCTTTCTCTTCTGACTATGTTAGTCATGCGGCTTTGTTCTCTTAGTCTGCTGTCGAACAAAAGGAATCTACGAAACTTGGTGTTCGAAGTTTTGCATCTATTGGTCGCACATCAGAGGCATCCATGGAATCATTCGCAAAGCCAGAAAATAAGGAAGGGCATCTAGCTGTGAAAATTAACCTAGAGGCCTATAACTCATGTTTGTCACTTGTGATAATGCATTGATAGGTCGAATCATATTGGTTAAAGGCAAGACGCCTAGGAAACTTAATGCCTTGAAGGAAAAGTTACATAATTTTTTGGTCTCTTTGTCCAGGTTGGAAGGTGATTTCTTTAGCTCGAGGATTCTATCTCATTCAACTTCAATCTCAAGATGATAAACAGCGTGTGTGGAGCCGCGACTCTATCTCTCTCAAGCCTGAAGTTCTTCGGCTTCAGAAATGGACACTAGATTTTGATCCTAATCGACAAAAAACCACTACCACTCAGGTTTGGATTAGAATTTATCGTCTTCCTTGGGACTACTAGCATCCGAAGATTCTAGCCGATATTGCTCGTTGTATGGGCATTCCGATTAGAAATGATCGGGCAGCAGTGGATGGTGAGTTCGATCATTAGGCTTGCATTCTGATAGAACTTGATGTGGCTCATAAACTTCAGGAGCAAATTATGGTGAAAAAGGTGGGTAAGAGTTTTTTTTTTTTTATATTATTTATGAGAATCTTCCAGCATTTTGCACAACTTGTCAGAGTATTGGCCATTTGCCTATCGATTGTCGTATGAATAAATCTTAGAACAAAAAGCAACCTGAAAACCGACAAAACTTGTAGAAATCTAAATCTGATGCTCCTCCTCCAATTTCGATCAAAGCTGCAATTCAAAACATCACAGTTGACCTCCATCCTAAGGCTTCTGAAGTGGGGCAAGGACCTAAGGGGGCTGTCCCCATATCTCCTAGTGCAGGCTCTGCGCATGGGGTTTCTGATGCACAAAATTCTGATGAGGAAAGAAATTCTCTATCTATGTTAAACAATTCGGATGCAGATGAATATGAGGTTCGAAATCTAGCAAAGACCACACTGGTCATCTTGAAGACGAGCAGATTGATAACAAAGCAATTATTCAAAATCCAGAATTGAGCCATCTTAGTGAGCACCCAATTGATACCGTTACTACAAATGAATTGGAGGTTGATCCTCTTATCAATCAAGTCATTGCTTCTAATGCCAAGCAAGTTTCTTGGGCAGATGAAGTAGAAGCCTTTGAATGGCAAACTGTCTCCAAACAAAAGAACTCTACTAAAGTCAAGTATCAACCTACTCTATCGAAGCGAGCTTCCAGACCTTCGAAAAAGTTGAATTTATGAAGATTATATACTGAAACTGTCGTGGTGTGGGTAATATCAGCATTTTGAGGTGTATCTCTAATATATGTTACTCTCAGCGTCCAATGTTGTTATATCTTGTTGAACCGATGGTAGACTTCTCTTCAGTTCCTTCTTTCTTTTGGCAGCAATATAATTTAAGGCTTGTAGCTACTAACAATTTTGATCTTCCTTCTCTTTGGCTATTAGTTTCTACTAATGTTGCTTTTGCAATGGAATCTGTTAGTAAATAACAGGTAACAATTTCTATCACAGTTGATGGCATTTCTAGTTGGTGCATCTTTGATTATGGTAGCACTTCTGTTGTGCTGCGTAGGTACCTCTAGGAGGAGCTCCACTTCATTCACTCTTTGTGCAGCTCTAGTTGGTATGTAATGGGTGACTTTAATGCTATTCTGAGTGTGCATGAAAAAAACAGAAAGACCACCACTTCAGGTTTCTTGTCATGATTTTTCAACAGTTATTGATGATTGTGCCTTAATGAGCTGGGATACTCTGGGAACTTTTTATACTTCGTCTAATGGGAGGAGGGATAATTTTCGTGTGGAGAAACAGTTAGACTGAGTTCTATGCTCATCTAGTTGCTTAACTGATTGGACTTCTGTCAAATGCATGGCGTTGCCTGGTCATTCTTCAGATCATAATGCAAATGTTGCTGGTCTGTTCAAAAATAACGAATGGTCCTTCACCATTCCGGTTCAGATCCATGTGGCTTACTCACAAGGATTTCCATTTTTTTATTTCTTCTGAATGGGGTAAAGCTCATGTGTATGGTTCTCCTATGTGTCGTTTGCTGTGCAATTTGAAACACCTAAGATAGGTTCTACAGGTGTGGAATTTCTCTACCTTTGGTCATTTGGATAGAAAAATTGAAAATGCTCTCAACATCTTCTTGATATTCAACGGACTATGGCAGATACTGGTTTTTCAGACTCTTTGCATAGTCGTGAATTGGAAGCCCATCAAGAATTAGAAACACGCTTAATTCATCAAGAAATGTTTTACAAGGAGATGAGCAGAGTTAAATGGCTCTGTAATGGGGATAGGAACACGAACTTTTGTCATGCTATTGTGAACAAAAGGCGAGCGAGGTCAGGTATTCATGCCATTGAAATTAATGGTCAACTCATAGATAATATGCATCAGATAGAACACCATGTGGACTCTTTTTATGAAAAGCTTTTTCGGGCTCAACAAGCTCCTGTGCCTATTGACTACGACATTATCAGTCAAGTAATTCCTAAGCTTGTTTCTAGTGAAGACAATCTTGCTTTAACAAATATGCCTACAGACTCGAATATTTTTTTGACAGTCCAGGCAATGGATAGCAACAGTGCTTTTGACCCTGATGGCTTCGCGGGTAAAATCTTTGTTCATTGCTGGCCAACAGTAGGGAAGGATGTCTGTGCAGCAGTAAAGTCTTTTTTTCAAACAGGAACAGTAGATCCGGGTTTGAACTCTTGTTTTATGATTTTATTACCCAAAATGCAAGATGCAATTACAATTGATAAATACCGTCCAATAGTTCTTAGCAATTTCATCTTCAAGATTATTACCAAAATCCTTGCTGACAGACTTGTGATTATAGCTTCAAGAATAAACTCCAAAGAGCAATTTGGTTTCATAAAAGATCGCCATATAGAACATTGCATCGCAGTTGCCTCTGGATGTGCCAATATTATGGACCGAAATACGAGAGAGGGGCATATGGTTAAATATTAAAAGAGCATTTGATTCCATGAGCTGGTCTTTCTTGCTTAAAGTTCTGAATTGTTTTGGATTTAATTCCATACTCAGAAATTGGATAATGTCTATTTTCTCTTCAGCCCGCCTTTCGGTTGTCCTCAACGGCACAATTAAGGGTTATTTTGCTTGTTCTAGAGGTGCGAGGCAGGGAGACCCATTGTCTCCCATTCTCTTCTGTATTGTGAAGATTTCCTTAGTCGAAGGCTTTCTCAACTTGTAGAATCAAGCCATTTTTCTCCTATGCATGCCGGTCGTAACATTGAGGTGCCTATACACCTTTTCTTTACGGATGATGTGCTCCTCTTTGGTAAAGCTTCATTATCAAATTTGGCAACCATAAAAAGTGTATTTGAAACTTATGGCGTCTTATCGGGGCAGCTTGTCAATTAGGATAAATCTTACATTTATTTCGGTTCTAAAATCCCATTCAGTAGGGTTCAACATACACTGCTTATTTCGAGTATGAAGCGAGGTTCTCTTCCATTTACCTATCTTGGTGTTCCCCTTTTTAAGGGTACTCCTTGCAGATATCACCTTCAAGCCATTGCTGATTCTATTCCTGCCAAGCTTGATGGATGGAGAGGTAGTCTTCACTCCATGGCGGGACAAGTTTTTTTAGTGCAATCAGTTATTGAAAGTTCCTTCATCCATAGCTTTATGGTTTACAGGTGGCCAATTCAGCTCCTTGATAAAATGGAAAAAGCTATTCGCAACTTTGTTTGGACGAGTTCTACTGTTAAAAAGAAGCTTGTAACGGTTTCTTGGGATCTCTGTTGTCATCCCAAATCCGAACGAGGACTGGGTCTTAAAAGGTTACGTACATTAAATGCTGCTCTTCTTTATAAACTTGCAGCAAAGTTATTTACGAGCAACAATTTTATGTTCTCTTTTCTAAGAGGTCGCTACTAGGATTGTTGTAAGCAGCCTAGAATTGTTTCTTCATCAATTTGGGGATCTCTTAAAGGTATTTACATGGATATCTATAATCATTCCTGTTGGATTATTGGTGAAATTTCAATGCTTTCTTTATGGCATGACAAATGGATGAGTGAGTCCTTACTCAACTTCCAATTCATAGCTGTAAATTTATCGGTGGTTTAGTTTCTGATTTTTATGCAGATGATCATAAATTGATTTTTCCGGATTATTTCAATATTTCTTATCCTCATCTCTCAGAGGATATTCAATGGATTCAAGGATCTTACTTTCCTAATGACAACTTTGTTTGGCATGATTCTTTGGATGACTCTATCATGTGTAAGTCAATATACAACCATCTGAGATCAAAGCTTAATAAGAAACCGTGGTGTTCCTCTGTTTGGAGATTTCATATTCCACCTTCACGCTCTTCTTGGTAAGCTGCCTTATGATGATAGGTTGAGAAATAAGGGAATGATGATAGTGTCAGCATGTACACTTTTTTGGAGCAACTATGAGACAATGAATCACTTATTTGTAGATTGCCCATTTGCTGCAGCTCTGTGGATAGCTATTGGAGATGCTTTTGGTGTTGTTATTCCAAGAAAAAGAACTCCCCTGTAGATTTTCTTAATGGCTCAGAATATCAATTTTAGTTGTCAAATTTGCACATTGTTTTTAACGACTATGATTACTTGCTTTTGGGTTATTTGGAAAACTCGGAATGAGGTTGCCTTTGAAGATGGTTCAAACATCAATCTTTAATTCTTTGCGGGTGATTTTCAAGTCAGTTAAAGAACGTGAGGTCTTTCACATATTGGCTCGACGAGAAATTGCCAACAAGAATTGCTTATTTTAAGGAGACTCTGTTCAATTCACGCCTAATAAAGCTCCTTCGGTTGTTGAGGTCAAATGGCATTATCCACCTTCGGGTTGGATTAAGGTAAATACTGACAGCATTGCTTTAGGTACTCTAAGCAAATGTGGTGCAGGTGGAGTTTTTTGTAACTGCAGGGGATTCTTCAAAGGGTGTTTTGCTTTTCCTTTGAATGATGGCTATGCGTCCGAAGCGGAATTACAAGCAGCCATTTATGCTCTTGACAAAGCCAAAGAATATGGTTGGAATAATTTATGGCTAGAGAGTGACTCTACTTTCATTGTTCAACTCTTTAGAACAAGAAGTATAAAAGTCCCTTGGTATTTGCTTTTGGATTGGTCTCACTATCTTCATCACGTCTCTCACATGAACTTTGTCGTTACTCATAATTTTAGAGAAGGAAATGGCATGGCTGATAGACTAGCCAAGGAAACAAATAATCTTACACAAGCTACATGGTGGTTTACTTCTTCATTTTGCCATCAACTTATTTTACAAGATGCTCAAGGAAGGGAGCACTGCAGATTTTTCTGATTCTATTTGCATTTTATTTCTTTTTTTTTTTTAGCTTGAAAATTCTTTTTTCAGTAATAAAGTTTTTGGGGTGTAATTGTGACGTGAGTGCTAAGTAGGTACCAGCCTAGCTGAGATTTATCGGTACATCTCCAAAGCACTCTCCAATGATTCATTTAAAAAAAAATTAAGCATTTTATTATTAAAATTCTTAATAATTCAATATAATCAAACTGGCCTAAAATTGACTAATTCCCAATTAAAGATGAAACTTTTGCCAACAATGCTAGGTCAAATAAAATGTATACCTATCACCAAATCCTTCAAAATCACACAAAATTTAAAATTCAATGAAAATTAATTGATTTTGAAGTTATTTTATTAATTAAATCGATAAAGATTTGGAAAGGAACCCTCTTGCTTAGGGAGCGGTCATTCATGTTAACTGGTCATGTTCATATCGTGTCTTGATATATCTATAATATAAGAAGGGTCAACACAAACACAATAAGATAATTAAGTTAATTATGTCCAAAATTTAAATACAAATACAACCCACTTAATAACAGATTAATATAACACGACACGTTTAACATGATTGATCTATAAAATTATAGTATAACTCAATCTGATTAATATATATATATAACGTGTCAGGTTAAATATGTTAACACAACACAACGAATTATTAATAGATTTAACGCATTTTTTTCGTATTAGTAGATCAATCCGAATATAACACGATAATTTTTACTTTTTTTTATCGAATTGACACGATTGTAATACAAACACGATAAAGTTCAACCTAACTTACAAATATTATCTTGGGTTCGGATCGTATTATCATATCGTATTCATTATTGTCATCTCTACTCTTGCCCATTATGCATGCTTTTTTTTTTTTTTTTGACAAATAATAAGAAATCATTCTAATATTATTTAAAAGAATTAAATTGATATAATGGACCATATAATTAATCAATTTAGTTTTAACACGATAATTGACCAACAAAAGAAGAACACACCACGTGGCTTGATGCCAAACAGCCTGTGTTAAGGTTGAGAATGGATTCTCTTTCAAAATTAATAGTATAAAACACAACCATAAGAAGAAATTTTAAGTTGCAAACAGTGAAATAACATGCTTTGCACTAAAAAAAGGAAAAACTTAATTAAAATTCCCATAATCTAATCGTCATAAGTGAGATTAAATAATAATACGCTGATTTTTTTTTTTTCATTTTCAATAGCAAGTGGTTCTCTTGCTTCGCGGGCTTTAATCATTATCCTTGGTTAATTTGCAATTGTAAAATGCGGAACCCACTGTCATTTGAGTAAAATTTTGACTATGATTTTAAACACAAGTTGTTTCTTTAATTGTCGTAAATGTCAATTCCTGGGATTCAATTATTATTTTAATATATTATATCTTATTTATATATAAAATGTTATATTTTTTTATTTAGTATCAAATAAAAAAGATTTTATTATTAAAACTAATTTACATTAAAAGTAAGTAATTGCATTGATAAAAATAATGATAAATGTAATCAAAATTGAGAAATATACAACATTTTATTTATAACAAAAATAATTTGGCATATAGAATTATAAAATATAACTAAAATTCAAAATAGAAAATTAGAAAATGCAATACTATATTGTTACATTTATATTATTTAAATTAACTTTTATATTAATTTTTAATTAACTCAATTAATTAAAGGATTCTTCCACGATACATCAGAATTCCAATACGCCACAATATAGACTATTGGATGAGAATGTAATGATCTGAGCCGTTTATTGATTTGCAATTGATTACCTGTTGATAAAGCTTCTTAAAAGTTGATTTATTGTCAGATTATGTATTAATGTAAAGTAAAATGGAAGACATTTTCAATACAAGAGAGTAATATTATGAAAACTGGACCTGACTGGCCGGTTCAACTTGGAAAATCAGGAATCGGCCATCAAACCGATCGATTTTTAGATAGAAAACCGGAGGGGAATTGAACCAGAAGAAAAACTGGCGAACCAGCCGGTCAAATTGTGAATCGACTGATCCAGCTGGTTTTCCAGATTTTTTTAATTTCGTCCAATATAGCCAATTCAACCGGTTCAACAAAAAAATTGATCCTAAAACTAGATAAGTTAACCACAAACTAGTTAAATTTGTCAAAATAAATATGTTTTTGAAGGCTTAATACATTCTTATTTATAATATGTTGTCATTTTACTTTTTTCTACATGAAATTGTTCACTTTTTTTATATATTTTTTTCTTATTATTTTTCTTTTACAATTTGAAATTTTTTATTGATTATATTTTCAAGTTATATATTACATTTATATTTAATAATTAATTAAATATTCAATTATGAAAATATATGAAATATAATTTTTTTTTTAAATAATACAAAAAAGAGAATATGAGACATGGTATATTAGTTTTGTATACTATGAATGACTTTCAACAACTTATATTCTATTTTTATTATATATGATACATATTATATTTTATGAAAATACTGAGTAAACCGGTTCGATCTTAAACTCGTGACCTGCTGGTTTTTTCGGTTCATTGACCGGACCGGTTTTTACAATATTGCAAGAGAGTGACATACACATGGACTCAAAAATAAATTTTTTTATTGAATCCCAATTAATTGATTTAATAAGTAGTAAAATTATAAAATAAAATAATTTAAATATTTAATATTTTAATATAAATTATTTACATAATATAAATATTAATATAAAAAATAATATAGTATAACATAAAAAATAAATAATATTAAAATAATATTTATATTAAAATAAATAAAAATAATATAATTAATAAATATATCAAAAATAATGTTTATATTATTTATAATGAAATTTTATTTGATTGATGGATGTAATAGTAATTATTATTTTTCTATTAATAATAAATTATACATGGTGAAGTATGCTAATGAATTTTTATGTTTATTAATTATAATTTGATTGTTCATTATTTTGAACTTTATTATTTATTGTGTTAAACTTGATTGTTTATCGCATATCCAAAACTTACACTAAAATTTCTACAATTAACTAATAAAATATAAATAATAATTAGACTCATTAATTGTTCATCGTGTTAAACTTGATTGTTTATCGTTCTAAATTTGATTGTTCATCACTTATAAGTTCAATATTTATTTTTTAATTACTCATCGTTTTAAACTTGATTATTTATTATTTTAAACCTGATTGGTCATCACTTATAAGTTCAAGTATTTAGTTTATTGATTAATTTAATATGTAATAAAATAAAATATTTTAATAAAAAATATTTAAAATAAAATTAATATTATATAAAATAATATAAAAAATAAATCAAATTCGGAACGATAAACAATCAATGAATCTAATTATTATATATGTTTAGTTTATGTTTTATTAGTTAATTGCATTTAGCGTAAGTTTTGGGTATATGCAATGAACAATCAAATTCAAAGTGATAAACAATTATATTTAAAATAATGAGCAATCAAATTTAAAATGATCAGTATTGAACATATAAATTATGAACATGTAATGAACAATCAAAACGATGAACAATTAAAATTAAAAGAAGTATATTTAGTGTAAATTTTAGGTATTTAATGTGTTATTTGTTTTATTTCATGTCATTGGTAATTTTGGACAAAATATAGAATTTTTTTTGCAATTGAAGGTTCAAAGGAGAATTTGCATCAACACGCCTGTGCTAGGTGAGCACGAAGTTGTGTTGTGCTCATGCTTAACCAACATAGGCATGTTGATGCAAATTCTCCCTTTTGTCATTCAATTGTACGAAAACTCTACATACTGCCCAAAATTATCAGTTAACTGAAATAAAACAAATAATACATTAAATATCCAAAACTTACACTAAAATTTTACAATTAACTAACAAAATATAAACTAAATATATATAATAATAAGACTTATTAATTGCTCATCATGTTAAACTTGATTGTTTATCATTCTGAACTTGATTATTCATCACTTATAAGTTCAATATTTATTTTTTAATTGCTTATGATTTTAAATTTGATTGTTGATAATTTTGAATCTGATAGTTCATCACTATGAACTTAATTATTCATCGCATATTGTTCATCATTTATAAGTTCAAGTATTTAGCTTATTAAACTTCTAATTAAATAATTTAATAAGTAACAAAAGTAATAAAAAATAGAATAATTTAAATATTTAATATTTTAATAGACAATATTTAAAATAATATAAATAATATAAAAAATAATATAATATAACATAAATAAATAAGTCATATTAAAATAATAATTATATTAATTTTTTGTTAAAATAAGTAAAATAGTATAATTCACAAATATATCAAAATTAATATTTTTTCATCCAAACCACAAAACTTATAATTAAAATACTCAATAATATTAAATAATTAAGTTAATTAATTTAATAAGTAAGAAAAATTAATAAAATAAAATGATTTAAATCTTTAATATTTATAATAGAAAAAATTTAAATGCAATATAAAAAATTATTTAAATTAAAATAATATTTATATGGAGGTAAAAGTAAATATTATTTTTCTAATAATAATAAATTATTTATGGTGTATTATAATTATGAATTTATATGTTTGTTGATTAGAATTTGATTGTTCGTCATTTTGAACTTTATTATTTATCGTTTTAAATTTAATTACTTATCATTCTAAACTTGATTACTTATTTAATGTTCATTACTTAGGGGTTCAATATTTTTTTATTGTTCATCATTTTAACTTTATTATCTATCATTTTAAACTTGATTATTCATTATTTTAAACTTGATTGTTTATCGCATATTTAAAATAATATAAATATTACATAACATAATATAAAAATAATATAATATAAAATTAAAATAAACCAAATTAAAATAATATTAATATTAAATTTATATTAAAATAATATGAATCACAAATATATCAAAACTAATATTTTTTTCATCCAAAATAATAAATAACAAATAACTAAAACACTCAATAATACTAAATAATTAAGTTAATTAATTTAATAAATAATAAAATTTCATAAAGTAAAATAATTTAAAATTTTAATACGATAATAAAAAAATTAAATAATAAAAATATTACATAAAATAATATAAAACATAAAATAATATAAAATTAAATAATAAATTAAATATTGAGTAAAAGTAAATATTATTTTTCTAGTAATAATAAATAATATATAGTGAATTATGATAATGAATTTATATGTTTATTAATTAGAATTTGATTTTTTATTGTTCATCAAATATTCATCACTTAGAGATTCAATATTTATTTTTCGATTGTTTATCATTTTGAATTTTATTGTCCGTTGTTTAAAACTTGATTGCTCATCATTTTGAATTTGATTACTCATAACATATTTATCACTTATAAGTTCAATATTTATTTTTTGATTGTATATCATTTTGAACTTTATTGTCCATCATTTTAAATTTGATTGCTAATCATTCTGAATTTGATTTCTAATTGCATGTTCATCACTTATAACATATTTTTATTATTTATTAATTTATTTAATTATTTTATTACTTATTAATATCTAACTTAATTAATTAATTTAATAAGTAATAAAATTATTTAAATATTGAATATTTTAGTAGAATATATTTAAAATAATATGAATATTAAACAAGATAATTAAAAATAATATAATATAAAATAAAAAATAAAATAAAATAAATAATATCAATATTAAATTTTTATTAAAATATATAAAATAATATAATTCACAAATATATCAAAACTAATATTTATTTCATCCAAAACAATAAATAACATATAATCAAACACTCAATAATACTAAATAATTAAGTTAATTAATTTAATAAGCAATAAAAACTAATAAAATAATATAATTAAAATATTTAATATTTTAGGAGAAAAATATTTAAGTAATATAAATAAATGAATAATAAATCAAATTAAAATAATATTTATGTAGAGGTAATAGTAAATATTATTTTTCTATTAATAATAAATTATGTATGATATATTATGGTGATAAATTTATAGTTTTATTAATTAGAATTTGATTGTTTATCGTTCTAAACTTTATTTTTCATTGTTTTAAACTTAATTTTTCATCTCATGTTAATCATTTATAGGTTCAATATTTATTTTTTGATTGTTTATCGTTATGAACTTTATTATCCATCGTATTAAACTCCATTGATTATCATTCTGAATTTGATTACTTATCACATATCCATCACTTACAAGTTCAATATTTATTTTTTGTATTGTTTATCATTTTAAAATTGATTATTCATTATTATAAATTGATTGTTCATTACATATTCATCACTTATAACACATTTTTATTACTTAATAAGTTATTTAATTATTTAATTACTTTTTAATATCTAAGTTAATTAATTTAATAAATAATAAAGTAATAAAATAATTTAAATATTTAAGTATTCAAAACGAATCTTATATATTTATATTATTAAAATAAATCAAATTTTATTCGTGCTTTAATTAATAAATTTTCAAAACAATGAAGATGTAGGTTTGTGAAAATAACATAAATGTAGATTTGTTAAATCTTGCATATTATTAAGTTATTTTATTTAACAAATTATAAAATAATATAATATAAAAATCAAATAATAGGAAATAAATCAAATAATAATAATAATTGTATATTAAAATATATAAAATAATATAATTCACAAACTTAGAATATACATAATTTTTTCTTTCTTTTTTGCTATTTGAACAGTTAAAAGAATAAGAAGAAAAGAAGATGACGATGATGTAGGTAATTAAAATTTATAGTGAACAAATGGAAGAAGAAAAAGTCTTATTTTGTAAATAGGACAAAATATTTATATGGGTAGAGAGGAATATATATTATTCTAGAAGGTGGGATCCATTGTAACAAATTCGGTCAATTAAAACTTCATATGTAATAGACATGTTCCTATAAAATAAGGAACCTCATATTATTATATTAGTATTCTATTACTAGAGTACCGACCGATACGCTGGCATATTATAGAATGAGCCTTAATTAAATATGTTAATTATTAATTAAATATTAGCTAGTATTAACTATACAAATTAATAGAATATATGTTATTTATTCATTTTATTTAATTTATTATAAAAAAGTGGAGTCTGTTAGATTATTTTATTGATTTGAAATTCTCTCTCACTTATTTCTAAAGTTGAAAGCTTGCAAATTTGTAGGATTAATTTCATATATGGTCATTGAATTTTGTCTAATTACTCAAAAATAACTTTTAAATATTTTATGCCACAAAAATCACTAAATAATTTTTTTCCCACAAAAATAATTTTGGTATTTTATTTTAATTTTATTTAATTATTTAATTAAATTATTAAATATTAAATTTAAATAGAAATTAAATAATTTTTATTTAATTTATATTAAATATTTAATTCTAATTAAATAATTTTTATTTTTAATTGTTTAATTAATTAAATTTAAATATAATAATTAAATAAATTAAAAATGAAATTGAAGAAATGATAAAAAATGGCAGAATAGTTTTTGTGGGAAAAAAATTATTCAGTGATTTTTGTATTACAAAATATTTAAAAATTATTTTTGATTAAATTAGATAAAGCTCAATGGGTGAAATTAACCCGAATTTGTAAGTGATCTCCTTATCCGTGCAATTCCATTTGCAAGTGCCTGATATAGACAAGTGCAATTGTGTTAGAAATGGGATGAGAATGCTCTTAGTAGTACTTCTGGTCACATGTATTATTTTATTAGGAGATTTAATAGAAATAGAAATAGTTATCCTATTGTACATATGAATTAAAATTTTGTTAATTAGGTAGATGATGGTAAAAGCGAACTCAAAACATCCTATAATTTTTATAAATGAGAATACTAATTAAATCACCCCAATCATTTTGATTCAAAATGAACTCCAACATCATGATAACAATAATAAGGGTAAATTACATGTGAACCCTGAGATTTGGTTAAGTATGGTCCATTTATTTTTAAAAATATATTATAAAATTTTTGAAGTTTGATTTCGTTAACTAAAAAGACTATTCGTTATTTTTGAAAAGAATATTCTATTAGTCAAATAAAATATTTTGTTAGTTAACCAAAAAATATTAAAAATAGCTTTTTTTTTTTGATAAATTTGACATTTTCATATTAGGTTAATAATATTAATTTTTTCGTATTTTTTAAGATAAAAAGAAAGCAAATTTGACATTTTGTTTGTCTATAATAATAAAAATAAATGGAAGCGCTATATAATATATTAAAAACCAAATCTGAGGAATTTTATAGTGTATTTAAAAAAATAGAGGAACTAATTAGTATATTTAATCAAATTTTTGAGTGGTAATAATAATAATAATAATAATAATAATAATAATAATAATAATAATAATAGCAGAAGTTTTTTCATCTTAACTCAAAAACTAGCTAGCAAGATCCTCTCCCTGCCAATTCTATTCATTTCTTAAATTCTAGAGTCAAGATATTGACATCTGTGCATTAATTTGTATGGTACTGTAGAACAGTTATGTCTGGTGAAGAGATATGGCAATTAATTTCTTACACCAATGAGGAAAATTGTACTCTCATTTCCAGGAGAATATATGCAAAAATTTATATATACATATAATAATGCCTCCCATGTAAGAGTTCTTACTTTTTAGTACACAATCTACATAGATACACGGCAGAAATTGAATTGAGTCTAGGGAAATAAGGAATTGGAACTATTCGAGGGAATCAATCTTCAATAATAGAAGGTTTTTTTTTTTTTTTTTTTTCATAGCATGAGTTTATGTAAATCAAATCAATGAGAAAGTGTCATGTATGTTATTTTATCTATTTAACATTCGCTCGTAGATTTAATTTATATGGGAATTTTTCCTTGAAGTAAAGATAGAAACTATGTTAATAGCAGAAATTCTTTAATATATGGAATTGGAATTAATTGGAGTGATCAACTTTGAAGTAAGGTAGTGTTAGAAAATTGAGACGGTGGAAACTTATTTGTAGAACAAAGATCGTGTATTTTCAATATTTCAAGAACACCGAATTACTAGAATTTATAGTGATTTTTACGTTATGAAAACATTTAATTCTGTTGGATGAACTTAGGATTGAAGAATTCTTTCAAAGAGAACTATAAAGATGGGAGAGGAAAAATGCACTTTTTTTTTTTATATAACTTTTGATGGTGGAGCATTTATTTTCTAATAAATAACTGCCTTCAATTTTTATTATAATTAATTTTATATTTGAGAAATTACACAATTTACCAGTGTTTAACTTTTTCTTTCAAAAATACCGATATTTTTTGTTTTTTTTTTACTTTTTCATTTTTACCAAATGCCACTTTTCAATTTAACCTTTTTTTTTTCATTTTTTATTTTCAAAAATAACAAAAATTTGGGTAAATTTTAAATATACTTTGACAACAGGATAGTAATGAGGCAAACTTTGGATCAATTTTGGATATACTTTGGATAAACTTTGACACTAAGCTGAGGTAATATTTTGGATATACTGTAGGTATATTTTTAGATAAATTTTGGATAGATTTTAGGTATACTTTTGGGTAAAATTTAGATATACTTTGATAAATTTTAAGTGTCAATGCATTGGAAATTTTAAAAATTGATTTTGGTATTTTTGAAAATATTTGAGTGTGTTTTTTGTTGTGAATATTATACATGGCTTTTGTATGTCCATAACTCTTTATTACATAACCTCCTTAAAAATCTGTCTATTTTTATTGTGATTTATTTATACAATTAAGTTTATAGCTCATATCTTTTAAATATCTACTTGTAAGACAATAGATAAATAAATAGAGGCTTGGTATGTTACAAGATATACTTAATCACTTGATTTTATATTCTTGTGTATATCTGTACTTGTACTTATCTATATCTAAAACCATGTATAAGGATCACTACTCATATGTAACACGTTGGATACAATCAATACAATTATATTGAATTTACTTTCCCCTTTATCAGAGCCCTCAAAATCCCAAAATATGTCTTTCATTCCCAGTAACCCGTCATCTTCTTCTTCTCCTCTTACCTCCACCTCTTCTCAAGCCTTTTCTGTCATGCTTACTCCAAAAAAATCATATTGCTTGGAAAACACAATTCATTTCCCTTTTTAATTATCAAAACCTTCATGGGTTTATTGATGAATCCTTGCCATCTCCTTCCAAACCTTGTCCAACTCTAGTCAACCCAATCCTGAATATGAGAATTGGTTTAAAAAGGATCAGATACTTCACTCCTGGCTTCTGTCCTCTCTCATAGAAGAAGTTTTTCCTTTTGTTATTGGTTTACAATCCTCCTTCTAAGTTTGGCAAGCATTAGCATTTTAGCTCTATTTCTCAAAATAGGCAATTACATCTTCATATTGAGTTCCAAGAATTGAAAAAGAATGGCCTCTCAGTCTCTCAGTACTTACACAAAGCAAAATCTTTGGCAGATGAAAGACAAGCGGCTAGTCAACCTCTCTCTACAGCTGAATTTAATGCTATCATATATCGAAACTTTGGTTATGAATATTACAGCATTATAACAACAATTAATTTGTGTACTTATCATATATCATTCATTAAACTTCATAGTCAACGGTTGGCACATGAAACTCTTCTCAAAAATTTGCATGTACTCGTAGCCAACATAGATCTCAAGAATAATTCTCTTTTGCTACGAATGCTACTACTCCAACCCAACAATTCACCCGAAGATCACCATCATCAAATCATTCCAACCAAAATTTATCACGTGGACCTTGCTAAATTTGCGGTGGACGAAATCATTCGGCTGTTACCTGCCGTGAGAGGTACCTCTTACCTTAGAATTCTAATTTTGCTTACCAACCTCGGCCCTATCCACCATAGCCTTACCAACCTCTTACGACTAATTATTCTTATGCTCTGCAGCCTATTACATGATTTCCTGACTTAGCTGCAAATTATCGTGTCACTCATGATCTTCAAAATTTAAGTATTGTCAATGAATTTCATGGGACTGATCAATTACATGTTGCAAATGGCCAAGGGTTACAAATCACTTATATTGGTAATGTCTCTCTTCATTCCTCTATTAAATCGCTTTGTTTGAATAATATTTTATGTGTTCCACGTGCTACCAAAAATCCCTTATCCATTCATAACTACGACATTTAGTTGACATTTGTTTAACTCTTTTTGCTCATGCAAATATATCTCTAGAATTTTGGAATTATTCGTTGGAACAAAGTGCAATGTTAATCAATGTTTTACTCTGGTTTAAAACAAAAATCACCCTATCAAATTTTGTTTAATAAATCTCCTACTTATTTATTGTTCAAGACTTTTGGATGTGCAATTTTTCCCTTCGTCCATATAATTCTCACAAATTTTCTTTTCGCACTGCCCCTTGGGTATATCTTGGCTTAAATCCTACTCATTCAGCATATCGTTACCTTGATCACAATACTGAATGTTTCTATCTTGTAAGACATGCAAAATTCATTGAGTCAAGTTTCCCTTTCCACCACGTTGCTGCCAACTCATCCAAATCCAATTACATGGGCTCTAGTTGCATATCAATACATTGTCTGACTTTCACTTGGACTCTGTATCTTTATTGGGTAAGTCTCCAACTTTCACTTCACCATCACCTTGTCTCTCTTCATCAATATCTACACTTTTTCTTTCTAAATCTAACCACCTGTCCTCTTTTGCTTGCACCACCTTATCCTCATCTACAACACCTTAATTATCTCCATCTTCACTAGACAAAATCGTACCTGATACCAAATCAACCCTATCTTCCACATCCAATGGTTTATCCCTCATTGTTGATCTTAGCAAATATCGAAATACCTAACCTGATCAACCTACAAATACTGACATACGAACCCATTTAATGACCCTTCGTTCCCTCTACTCTCCAAAAACGACAAGCCAAAGCAGCCATCACCACCGTTGATTACCTCAATATGGAACCTAAAACCATTACTTAAGCAAAGCACTATCATCAATGGCTGGAGACAATGCATCATGAATTGAATGCTCTTTTCCAAAATAAAACGTGGAGTCTTGTACCAAGGTTGAAAGATAAAAATGTAATTAGGAATAAGTGGCTGTTTCAAATCAAGCGAAAGGCGGATGGTACTATCGATCGTTACAAGGCACAATTAGTAGCAAAGGGGTATGCCCAACAATTAGGTATTGATTACCTTGAAACTTTTTCTCTAATTGTCAAATTTACTACCATAAATACAATATTAATTATTGTTCTTCAATATGGTTGGTCTATTTGACAACTAGACATCTCCAATGCCTTTCTCCATGGACACTTGACACTGAGATATACATGGAACAACCCCTTGGCTTTGTCAACCAGGAGTATTCTGATCATGTTTGCCATTTGCACAAGAGTTTATATCGCCTTAAACAGGCCCCAAGAGCCTGGTTCTCTCTCTTTTCTCAGTATCTTATTGAACTTGGTTTTAAGGCATCCCAAACAGAGAATTCATTATTCATTCTTCAAAAAGCCACACTGTATTTTTATATTTTAATTTATGCCGATGACATTTTGGTTATCTCTTCAGACCCTTCGAAATTGGAGTTGTTTCTTACTCAACTGAGCAATACATTCCTTGTGCGTGATTGAGGTGAGCTGCACTATTTCCAAAAGCACCTGGATGGCATTTTACTTTCTTAGTCCAAATATATTGAGGAACTCCTAGCCGAAACCAATATGCCGAATTCCAAGCCTTGCATTACTCCTATGGCTGTCAATCCTAATCTCAGTAAAGAAAAGGGTACTCCATGCAAAATCCAGAGACATATCGACTAGTAATTGGAGGTATGCAGTACATAACTTTGACACGGCTTGATATTTCTTTCTGCATCAACAAGTTGGCTCAATTTTTGCACTGTGCTACTGATGTGCATTAGCAAACCATTAAAAGATTGTTGAGTTATTTGTGTGCCACTTCATTAGTGGGTCTGTTGATATCACACTATTTCTCACTTCACTTATAGTGCTTCTCTGACAATGTCTGGATAGGTTGTCCTGATGATCGCTGATCCACCAACGGTTACCTTGTATTTCTTGGTAAAAATTTGATCTCTTGGTGCTCCAAGAAACAACAAACAGTAGCTCGCTCTTCCATAGAAAGCGAATACAAGTCTCTAGCTAACGTTGCGGCTGAAGTAATGTGGCTTACCTATCTTCTTCGAGACTTGGGCTTCCCACCATAAGCTCTTACACAGCTCTGGTGCGACAATATTGGAGCCATTTATCTCAGCTCCAATCCTGTGTTTCACGTCCATACCAAACATGTGGAGCTTGAGTATCACTCATTCATGAACAGGTTCAACAAGGTTCTATTTTTGTCCTTTTTCTCTCCAGTGATGATCAAATTGCTAGCATTCTTACAAAACCACTTGGACATTGCCTGTTTCATATTCATCGTGACAAACTTTGACTTCACCCACCTTCGTTTTCAGTTTTTTTTTTTTGGGGGGGGGGGCGGCGGCGGCGTTATGGGATATACTTAATCACTTGATTTTTATATTATGTATAGTACTTGTACTTATGTATCTATAACCAATTATAAGGATCACTACTCCTATCTCCTATGTAACGCGTTTAATACAAACAATACAATACACAATTTACTTTCTCCCTCAAATCCTCACACGGCGAGTGGATAAAATACAAGTAAAGATATTCTTTCAATTATCTACTTTCTTCTTCTTTTATTTATTTACTTTATTTTTCATTCCTTAATTTCTTTTTTCGATTTTTATAACATATTATCATCACAAATTCAAAATTTTCTAAGTAATTATAATATAGTAGATTTTCTTCATGATTTTTATAATTTTATCTATTATAGTTGATAATGGTGAATAATAAATTTGATAACTCATTGTATAAACAGTGGAAGAAAACAACTTTGAAATATAGGTAATGCAATGAAGCTTTTTTATTATTATTATTTTTATTGGTTTTAATTTCCCCAAACATTTTGTTGTTTTCTTCACAATATAAAATTCAAGTTTTCATTGAATTTTTCTGATTGGTATACGGAGCAAGCATTCATTTATAGTGACAGGTTGTTGATAGATTTTGTTGTGCTAGATCACCTTAAAGTTCTTGTTGTTTTTTATGAAAAATAATTTATGCATGATATATATGTTGTCTTTGAGAGATTTAGTTTATTGAAATGGACGATTAAGCTGACATTAGACTTACTTCCCATTTTTTTCAGTTTTCGGTATATACATTAATTTTTTGGGAACTTTACAAAAATAGAAAAAAGCAGATAAATATTTACAAAAATACAGTTACTCAAAATTTTTTTTAAAAATACCGAAAATCAAAGTTTACCGTAAAATTAATAAAAATTGAAATTACAAAAGTTTTATCAAATATTTACTTAAAATTTACTAAAGTAATCTCATGATTTATCCAATATTTACTATAAAATTAATGAAAGTTGAAGTTACATAAAGTTTACTCAAAATTTACTAAGATTTACCCAAAAATTAGCTAAAGTTTACTCAAAATTTATCCAAGATTTACTATAAAATTAATAAAAATTGAATTTATAAAAGATTTATCAAAGGTTTACTCAAATTATACCAAATATTTATAAGAAAATTAATGAAAATTAAAGTTACGCAAAGTTTACGTAAACCCTAAACCCTAAACAATAATACATGCACTGTATAAAATATGGGATAAATGAGATTACAGATTTTTCTTTTATATGCAGGTTAGATTTAGTTCAAAATCAGTAGGATTAGAACATGTGATGAAACCATGTCATTTGACTCATCTAGGATTTATTTCAGGTTTCATCATATTAATTTTTCTTGGAATCATTGTATGATAAGCATGTATTATTGTTTCTAGGCCAAAAATATAAATTTGCCCCTAAAGTATATCAAAAAATGAGTCAATCTGTAAAGTATGACTCAGTACAATTATACCTCTAAACTATGAAATCGGTCCAATACTTGTAGCTGTTACCCATCGTTAACCCTTGCTATTGAGTGAATTCGGTTATCATGTGAACCAATTATATTACAACACATGTCATGAAAATTTATAAGCCAAATGTATAAATTGGTCTTTAAAATATATCCAAAAAAAACAAGTTAGCTCCTAAAATATGCAATCGGTCCAATTATACCATAAACTATGAAATCGATCCAAATGAACCCTTCAAGATTTATTTGTTCAAACATAAGTTAAACTGTCTCTCATTTTCCTCCAATTCATCTCAGTCACAGCCATTGAGCTCGCTATGTACAATTCTTTTGATTATATAGTATTTCAATTTTTTCTAATTTTTTCTTTTCAGGTAAATTTAATTTCAGACCACTCATTTTTTTTTAGGGTATTCACATATTTTAATTGTTTCAAGTATTTCTACTTTTTATTTTATTTTCTTTTTTTTAATTATCTATGCTTATACTGTGTAGGCCAAGATGGTTGCTTTGGTATTGTTCTTTGCAAATTTTCGTAGTTATAACTTAATTCTTGGATTGTTAGTTTAGCAACCGAATTGATTAGTGAGATTGATTTTTCCTTTTTTTTTTCTTAAAGGAGAATTTAGGATTTCTGGAATAAATTGGGTACTTTATAATTGATTTATTATTATTATTTTATTTTTAATGTCCAAAATGACACTATTTGGATTTTTTTTAAAAAAATTTACTTCAAATGACATCGTATTGATAGATGAACAAATAAATCTTCATGACACGCATCGCAATATGATTGGTTCATGTGACAATCAAGTTCACTCAATGCATGGATTAATGGTGGATAATAGACAATATCTTGAAGGATTCAATTATATCGATTTCATAGTTTATGAATATAATTTGATCAATTGCATACTTTATGGGTTAACTTGTTTTTTTTTTTATATATTTTAGAGGCAAATTTATATATTTGACTTATAAATTTTCATGACACATGTCGCAATATAATTAGTTCATGTGGTAACCAAGTTCACTCAACGGTAGGGGTTAACGATGGGCAATTGCCGCAAACTTGAGAGGTTCAATTGGAATAATTTCATAGTTTAGGGGTACAATTATACTGAGTCATATTTTAGGGCTGACTCATTCTTTTGGATATACTTTAGGGGCAAATTTGTACATTTGACTTTGTTTCTATGAAACAAGTATGTTAACATGAAATTATCATGAAAAATAGGACTGCATACCTCATGAAATTAATTTTTATTTTTTAAAATTGAATATATTTTTATATATTTAGTGTAAATCGAAATTAGCAGCGAAAACTTACTTGTTAAAACGTGAATTTTGTGCTTCAATGCTTCAGGAGCGCAGTTTACTAGAATTCATAGCATAATTTATGGCACGAATACCTTTTGATTCTCTTGGATGCAATAAGAGAGAGAAATCACAGAGAGAGAAGAGAAGGAGAAAAACATTATGTTCTTTTGTAAATTTCTAAAGGGAAGAAGTTATTTTCTAAAATAACTTCCTTTTTTATATTATTTCATTTGGGTTTTAGGCTGGGTTAAGCTCACATGGGCGGTCCAAACTCACTAAAATCCAATATCTCTCACTCACCTATAGTGGGCTTGGCTTATCTCAAAATATCATTCCAACAACTCAAACTTGAATAAAAAATTATTCATATAGGCAAACGAACTGTGCGACCCAAAATACACAAATGGTGAGAGCTCCAATACAAACCTAACCATATACCATATAGGAGACAAAAACCCAATAATGTAATTACTCTAAACATTGTATTTGTTTACCCCAAGTATTCTTCTTAATACACATGATTGGATATCATTCAATCTCTCAAGAATCCATACTCAGATCACTTTTACAATTATTTTATACTCTAAATTATTTCAAGTTCTATCAAGCGAAATAATCTCGATCAATGAGTACAAGCAATTAGTGTATAAGTAAAAATATTATTTCTTTCTTCCTCATACCAATTAGATATGAATTAATGCACCTTTCTATGAGTATTCAATTAAGTCGAATCATCTCATGACTATAGGATACATCATAATATAGCCAATATTAATTCATCACGTCATAATATAGTCAAAAGTCACAATGGATAATAATATAAATAAAATCCATATTCAGGATTTCTAGGACTCACATAGCGAAGAAACATGGATTCATTCTTTCGCTTTCTTATAGATCATCTTGCACATGTAGTATGAAGTGCATGCTATGATGGATCAACTTTTTCCTTCTCGAAGATGAAAGAGTGTATGTCTCGATTTTAATCATAAAATAAATAACACCATATGAGTTTTAGTCTTGTCACTTTTAAAGCGCCAAATCTGAAACTTTTATCTACACATTCAACAATATTAACATACACAACTTCCTCTAAATAGACACATGAATGGTGGGAAAGTCACTCATGTCAATTCTTATATATATATATAAAGAATCTCATCTTAATCCTCATCAAAACAATCTTTTTTATTTAATAGTGTGACTAAATCCGCTTCCATTATGTCTTAGTCATCCAAATTTTAGTCTCACTTTCACTCGCTCAATAGTGCTAGAGGCGATTATTCATGTGAGAGAGTCAATCTAAGTCTATCGATATACTTCATCGAATTGTACTAATTGGCATTTCCAATATATTCATATAAGAGAAATAACCTATAAAACTAGTGAATTATGAGAAATGCACTTCACATCATTACAAGTAAAATACAAGCAGTCTGTCAACATATGCAAGTCGACTATATCCTACATAAGTCCGGGGATCTCACATGTCTAATAAATGTATACCTAGCTATTGGTTTAGAAAATTGATCTGTTACCATTTCACTTGTAGGATTATGGCATAAACAACATTCTAATCACGAATTCAAGCACAAAAATACAATTTCATGCTCTGATACCAAAGTAAATCAAGATTGACAGTGAAAACTTATTTCTTGAAGCTTGAATTTCGTGTCTTCAATGCTTCAGGAACGTCGGTTACTAGAATCCGGAGCATATTCCACAGCACGAACACCTCTTGATTCTTTTGGATGCAATGGGAGAGACAGAAGAGAAGGAGAAGAACATTCTATTCTTTTGTAAATTTCTAAAGGGAAGAAGTTATTTTTTAAAATAATTTTCTCTTTTATATTATTCTATTTGGATCTTAAGCTGGGTCAAACCCACATGGGCAGTCCAAACCTACCAAAATCCAAAATTTAGATATATAAAATATTTTTTACACTAACAAATTTTCAATTTTTTAAAAATAAAAAATAAGTTTTACTTAAGAAAAAGTAAACACATTTCTATTTTTAAAAAAAAATGAAAACCCGTTTTCAATTTCTAATAAGTAAATGCATTTTACAAATTTTATAAGAAAATGAAAATTTTCTATTTTTTTTTTAAATTGAAAAATGAAAATAGAAACAATTCTATGTAAGTAAACAAGCCCTAAACTTGTGAATATGAATACTGCTCCTGCTTCAAAAATTTCTTCCCTTAATACTCCACAATTGGGAGGTTCAAATATTGTCTTGTGTTTGGTTTTTTGAGCATTTTTAATAGAACCCATTAGTAAGCATGCCTCAGCCATGGTGAATGCAGTCCCGATATAAAGCCACAGAGCCACAAATGTTGATGAATGTGGTAAACAACTATATTTAGTTAATAAACAATTTTTGAGTTAATTTTATTTATGGTTACTAAATTTTACTTTTATTGTAATAAAATCATAATATTTTTTCGTCTCAAAAAATCACTGAATTATATTTTTATTTGACTGAAATTGCTTCCGGTTAATTTTTATATATGTATCTCTAGAAAGTTGATATGACAGTTGATATGTCACCTGAAATCTAACATATCAACTGATATATCACATAAAATTGATAGTAAGTAACTTAGTGAAATGAAAATAAAGTTTAGAGAATTTTCGGTATGAAAAAAAGTTTTGTAATTTTTCTGAAATAAGACTAAAATTTAGTAACAATAAGTGAAATTAACTCGCAATTTTCTTATAACAAAATAATAATTTCTTATGATCACTTACCAGCTGATTATGGGAAAGAAAAGTGCAAAAGTGTTTGTGTCTTGATTCTTTAAATCCTTCTTCAGGCAGAGGAAAGGATTTGGTCCCATTTTAAATACTTGACTTGCTAAAAGTAATGCAAATGCAGTCAATCCCAAACTTGTTGCAATGTCTGAATTGTAGAGGCAATATTGATAATGTATTTCAAATTCACCTAATAATAATTCATGGTGACTCTCAACCTTGGCCTAAAATTAGAGCAAAAATAAATGAATTTGAGTTGGTTGGGGTATTGCATATTGGTTGCAGATCTGGAAAAACATAAAGGAGAATTTTCTGATAAAAAACACAAATTTTGATAAGAATAAGGAATTTCACTTACAGTGTTTCTCCTCTGTTCTGCTGCAAGAGCTAGTGCAAAAGCAGAGAATTCGAGAACAAATACCACAATAAGTAGCAAAGTTGACGCCAACTCTATCTCTTTCTCTCTGCAATCACAAGAGGCCCTGGATTTGGAATAAGCTTATTATACATTTACCATGACAATGGAATCAAATAATGTATTTTGAAATTAATTAAAATAATCAATGAATATGTAAAATATTGCTGTCACAGAATAAAGAAAGCAAGTTCCTGAGTTGAATTTGACAACAAAGACGAGAAATCCAGGCTAGCCACGTTTATTTAGATAGTCATGAGTAATATTAAGTTATTAAAAAATATATTTAACATTCAGTGGCTCAGTTAACAATACAGACTGAGTTTGTTAGAAAGAACTTTTGAATTCGAATTCTACTAAACATATTCTTGCAAAGAAGTAAAAAATTTTAACTGTGACTAAATTCCGAATATAAATATTCTCGGATCATAAAAATGATGAATATATATGTGGTTTTCTCAAAAATAAAAATGTTTAACAATGAATTAAGATATAGCCTTGGCCCTCAAGTATTGTGTTCAAATTTTATATATGTGCTTTATATATCAAGTATTTTGTCCAAGATGATAATGTTAAATGTTCACCAACTTGGTACAGTTGGCATTACAAGGTTTTTTTTTAGTTTCAACCCTTCAGTAATATATATTTGAAGCGATATGTTAATGAGTTAAAATATATTTTTTTCAAGTTTTAAAAGTATTCTACACTCCAGAACTCAAATTCAAAATTTATAATTAACAGAGAAGAAAATTTACTATCTTATCTCACATTTTGGAGGACATGACAATTTCAACATATCATCTACGCATATTGTAATTATAAAGTTTATTGTCTTAAAAATAACAAAATTAAATGATTTTTTTTTTTTTTACATGAAATGATATGTCTTAAAATAATATACTAATATCTAAATCTCTTCGGGAGTTGTTGCTAGCCCTTTTCAAATTTGAGCAGCTAGGCTAGACTTGGCCTCATTGTTGACCGAATTACCTGCTTTATTCAAATTCAGGGGTGCTAGGTTAGAACCAGATTTGCCATGGGCTGAGCCCATATTGTATTTGCAAGTTATCCCTACATTATTATGTGTAATTACTTAACATAAAATGTGGCTCATATAAGTTTTTTATTTCTCATTTTCTTGTTATATGCAAGTTATATATGAACAAAAATTGTTCATAATTAATGTTAATAGTAAATAATTTTTATCCACATAGACCAAGTTATATATTATATATATATATGTTATATGATACGAAATCATGTACAAATTTATTTTATTTTTAATGATAAAACTAAATTTTGTAACATCAAATAAATATAAAAATGTGTTTTAATCATATATTAATTTAATGTTGAGAAATACAACATTTTGTTTAAGATATAACATTTAAATAAAGAAATGTGTTGTTATTGTATTGAATATTTAACTACCAAATAACAGTGACATTGTTTGAATGTTATACAAGATATGTTGTATATATTGCATTTCAATTTGTTTCTACTACATAGACCAAGATATATATTCACTATATGATACAATTTTAATTTAATTTCAATGATAAACCTAAATTATACCAAACTCACACCACCTCAATCCAACAAAAATTCGAAAAAAAAAAAAAATCAACCCAAAACTGAACCAACTCCTAATTTTACGATTAATGCAAAAGTCTAAACACGTTTAATTCCTCCAAAATCTAAAGAATCCTGAACCGAAAGAAATTCAACAAATTCAGATAAAAATCATAATTACTCCTAAAATCACCAAGAAAAAACAGAAAACATAAAGACAATTATAAATTGTATACTTGTACAGCTAAAAACTAGAAATTGGAGATTTTCCTTCCGGAACCAACTGGGATTTGTAAAATATGTCACTTAGATCCAATCACATGGGAAGAGATCATAAGATTAACAGAAAAGCTGATATAAAAAGAGATCATAAGATAAATAGAGAAGCTGATATATAAAGAGAGGAATTTTGTGGCATAGTGGCGGAAAAATGAAGGATAACAAATAGCATGAATGGTGGGAGCTAAGTGGACATGTGAGGCGCAGTTGATGCTGCTCCAATTTGTATCTGATTTTTCTTTTTTTTCTTTTTGAGAAAAACATTATAAAACTTCATTAATGCAAAGAGTCAATACAAAGCAGATTCTAGAGATTCATAGGAAAAGCTCCAAGAATCGAATGATCAGTTAACTGGAGAGCTAGTTATGGGCAACATCGTTCCCTTCACGCTTAATAAACTTTACAGACCAATGAGAACCAAAATGGAATCAACGAATGCAATCTGCTACAATTGAACTGAACTCATCATGGCCTAGAGATATATGGTCGAAAGCTTGGACAACTTGTAGCGAATCAAGCTCAAAAATAACCTGAGACAAATTAAGCTCACACAATCAGGATAAAGCTTCTCTAAACCCAATTCCTTCAACTTGTATCTGATTGTTTAGAAGAAGGAAAGAAATTCGGCAGATGAAGCAACCCCAAAAATTTGTTTCTTAGAATAACCATGACCTAGAGAAGGAATTTTTAGAAGGAAATAAATTTGATGACAGCATTCTTACAATTACTTTTGTGTACACTTCATAGTTCATAATTGAAGCCTTGTCTTCTGTCAAAAAAAAATATATCCTTGTCTTCAAACTAAATTTTATATGTTTGTCTTTTTAGCGGTTTATTGCCTTTAGCCGTGGCTCTATGCCATTTTTGGTCTGAATTTGGAACTTTTCCCCTTATATAGTCTTGATTTGATATCTTCATCTTTGATCTTGCCATGGATTTGAAGTATCTCTCAGCTGCTATGTTTGAATGAACCTTTTCGACTCATTAATGTATGGAGCAAGATGCATGTGGCATTAACATTCTTTGTGAGAGTCCTACTAAAATTTCAACTTCATACCTCACAGATCTAAACATCAACTTTAAACCCTTGAGATAGGATGGTTTTCTTCTCTCTTAACTAAAGCTATTGAGTTTGAGCTCTCAATATGGAGCGTTATACTTTCTTAATGAATCTACCGTGAATCCAAAATACTGAATAGTTGAATAAAAAAGCATTAACTTTGAATAATCCACGAAAAAAGGTGGCTTAGAAGGTTGTGCTTCCCATCGTCTGCGATTAGAGCTTCCTTTTTCGAGGCCATATTAATACATTATGAACATAGTTATCTTGAAGTTTTTTATTGACAATTGAAGTTGAAATAGCACATGATAGTCAAATGAACAAGAGGGTATGTCATCACTAGATAATTTCCACAAATCACAATCACCTTAACTAAAGCCTAGAGTAGGTTCCCAACTCACTGCTACCATTGTTGTCTGTGTTCGGGCCTTGCTCATAGTTCAAATACAATACAGAAATCATCTTGGACAATAAGCTTGTGATAAGTATAAAAGCTGCTGCTGCCTCAAATACTCCCTTCCTTAATGTCTGGCAATGAGGAGGGTCCAAGCCAAATATGGTCCTGTATTTGTTGCGTTGAGCATTCTTGATCGAACCCACTACTAAGAATGCCTCAGCAGTAAAGAATGCAGTCCTAATTTACACAAATCTCATTAACTTTTCAATTAAAGTTCATTAATTTTTGCAGACTTGACAAGAAATTTGCAGTCACTAACCAGCAGATCATGGAAAGGACAAATGCACAAATGTTGCAGCCTTGACTTTTCTCATGTTTTTTGAAGCAGAAGAAGGGATTGGCCCCCAGAGTGAGCAATTGACTCACCAGAAATAGAGCAGATGCACCGATTCCCAATTTTGTTGCAATATTGGAGTCATAGACGCAGTAGTTGTAGTTGAATTCAGAGTCCACAATGACTTTGGCCTAACCAAAATTTATAATCAGCATGATTATGATCAATCCGTGAGTTGAAAATTTAAGTAAAAGATACATAAAAAGAAGAGACAATTAATTTGGGCATAAGAATTAAAAAGGAATGAAAGGTAGAAATCTGTACTTACAGTGCTTCTTCTCTGCTCAGCTTGAAGAGCTAGTGCGAAAGCAATGAAATCAATAACACAAACGCCTACAAATTGCAGCGTTGATGCCATTCTACAATCGAAAATCAGTCTCCCTCTTTCTCTCTCTCTATGTTTGCGAGAAACACAGAAATGAAAACCAGAGCTAGATTTGAGGATATGTTCCAACATTCAATAATTCATTCAAAGTCAACCAAATATATAATAAAGAAGTTGACTTTGACCATACAAACTAGAACAGAGGTGGCCCTATCTATCTATATTAGTTGATGTGGGTCTCACCTGAGACAATGGCAAGCACGAATTCTTGTACAACAAGAATTCATCATGTTATTACTTTTCTTTAACGTTAACATTGCTTTGGCCCTCAAATATTTGCAGAGATTTGCAGCAATATCAATGGTCCCTAACCCGAGCTTCTTGATATCAGCTTTAATTGTTATGGTCCTGAAATGCCTCGTTTGTCGATGTGGGATATTGAAACCATAAAAAGCCACATTGCTCTATAAGCAATGAGAGGAGGACCAATTCACTAGAAGACCTTACAAATGAATCCATTAGTTAGAAGTTTTAGTAGATATATTGGCACTTCACATTTTTCATTAAGAAGATACATGAGCCAACCAAGGCATCAAATTGCTGAAGTAGATCAAAATTTCCCCTACCAGTCACAACCCAGCAACAAATAATATCTGCAAAACTTCATAAGGAAAAAAAATGTGCACAATTGTAAATCAATATAACTTGTTTACTTATCCAATTAATAAGGGTCCAAATCCAATTAGTATTGATACACAAACAATTAATTTTCTATAATTGGTATGGAAAGATTACAAGAAGTAACTTCTATACATGATTATAAGACCAGAAACAGGCTCATTTGAAGGTTCCCATGCCAACACCAGCATCTCCATATGGCTGGAAACCATCTCTGGCCTTGGAATAGTAGATATAGTAGAATTCAGAAACTATAGCAGTGAAGAGTGTAAAAGCAGCTCCTGCCCCAAAAACTCCCTTCCTAACCGTCTGGCAATCAGGAGGATTCTCACCGAAAATAGTCCTGTACTTGGTGTGATAAGCATTCCTAACTGACCCCGCCAGCAAGCATACCTCAGCAATGAAGAAAAACACCCTGATAGACAGGTTACAATTACAGAAGTTTAGAATAAGATATAATGCACTTCAAGAATTGGATGAAGAGCACTCATCTGAAGTTGGGTAATTAAGGTTGTTGATGGGCAAGTTTAAATACCAGCAGGCAATGAAGAGGATAACTGCCCAAGCCCTTGAACCTCCCGGTTTCAAAGGCTTCCCACAGCAGAAGCACTGACTTGCTACCATTATAATGACTTGGCTGGCCATGAGAAACAAAAATGCACCAACACCATATGCTGTTGCAATATCGGAGTCATAGACACAGAAGTTGTAATCTTTTTCTGAATCCTGTCTGATTACAGCCTGCGACATGGGATCCAATTAATTTCCTTGTAATTGACAGATAACCAAACATCTCCACTTTCTACGCAACAAAGTTAATATTTTGTAAATTGACTGTAAAAACCTCATATGTCAATTGAACATCTTTAAATTACATATTATTGTAGGTGATGTTTATGATATCTAAGATTCTAAAATTGAAAAAAATAAATAAATAAATCTTGGGAACCGTTCTCCTCTTCAAAAATTTCAATACATCAGGAAGAAATCATTGATTTTTGAGACTATTATATACGAGGTAGGAATGTTGTCATGTTCAGTGGGTTTAATTAGTTAGTGTAAGGCTCAGCTAAGGCTGTCATCTGATTATAATAATTTACTAATTAATAATTGTTAATAACTACTTCTTCCGTTCCGTTCTATCTGTCATGTAATAAAATAAAATTTATTTCACTCCAATTAACATTTTAGATTACCAATAAAAAATAAATTTTTTCTTTTCAATTTTATCACTGTCTTGGTTTTGAAGTAAGTATTCTCTATTAGTAAAAGTTTTATATATTAGTTACTTTTAATTTTCCTAAAAGGGAATAATATAATCATTTTATATCTATAATTATGCATATTAAATAACATTCTTAATCTTCGTGAAAAAATCTTAAAGCACATGTATAACTGAACGGATGGAGTAATAACTATATAGTTGTAAGTACTAACCAAGTAACCATTAACTAATAATTTATTAACCAACAATCATCGTCATGGGAAGTAGTGCTAATTGCTATATGGTTCAAATTAAGAAAAATCCAACAGCTAAAACTTATTTCGTCGCTGAATCTAACTAACCTCTTCAGTTATCATTCTTGATTTCTATTCCCTCCTAATTCTGTGAGAAAATCATAGATCTATGTCCTCTCATTCTATCAGTAGATCTGGAAACAAATAATTCTCTAACAATTAAGATTTCCTTTTCTAATATCAATAGTTTCATTGTTGAGATCAAAAATTTTGATTCCTCAAATTAATGACACTATCATTTTCCTACCAATTTTGTTGCCTTTGAAAATCCAAGAAAATTGATGAAACTAAGTCTTCAATCCAAAAAATAATAAAACAAAAAAAGCAACTATATTGTCCCACGTTATCTAGTTTTAAAGAAAAATCTAAGATTCAATTTTCAATTTGTTCAAGTTTAATCACGATTTCTCAACCCAGAAACAGAACAGAAAAGCAAGGGCACACATATATCCATATAATAACAACCCTTTCTCTTTCATTTTCCTAGGAAGTCAAACAGAACCCATTAACGGAATTGAATCATACATATATTCAAGAAAATTCACAAAAAGATACATGAACATTAGTAACCCATTAAGCCAGAAAAATTACTGTAGCTTCACTAAAATAATCATAAGAGAAAGAAGAAAACCAAAATATACTCACACTGCTTCTTCTCTGCTCAGCAGCAACAGCCAAACCAAAGGCAATGAGATCAAAGATAAAGACTATAATCAATAGCACTTTTGATGCCATGGCTTTTGTTACTAATCTTCTTCACTGCACCCCACACTGATCTTCCTCTAGATATAACACACCATCTACAGAGATGGAAGAGTAGGAGTAACGGTGAAATATAAAGATGAAGTGTGAAAAGCAAGAAAGAATTTATACCTAAAGAAAAAGACACTACAACCTTATCAGTTCACTGAAAATGGATATTTTACCTTCCATTCAATGATTTTATTATACAAGTATTAATATTATTACTCTTTTTATGGGATGGTATTGCTGCTTAAAGCACAAGTGTGTTTTTGCTGGGATTGTTTTTAAAGGGGTAGTTGAGCTTGTTAGTTTTATAATACACAAATGAGATAAAAGAAGAGAAAATAGGACCTAGTGAGCAAACACTCAAAAGAAAGTAAAGAGGGTTTGGTTCAACAATAAAAAGGAAATGATGGAGCTCTTTGAGATGACAAATTTGGTATCAGAACCTTCTTCTTGAAGGGACCTGTGATTGCCTTATTTCCATGGAATCCGAAGCAAGTTTTTTTGCCATTACACCATCAATTTTTTATGGATCTAATTATCAAATGTGAGCAGTACGTATGGAGACATACCTCAAGGCTTTGGATTTCTGGGAAGTTGTAGAAGAGAATTATGCAGATCCTGTGCTTCCAGCAAATCCCACCATGGCTCAGTTAAAGGCTTTTAAGGAGAAGAAAATAAAGAAATCAAAAGCAAAGGTTTTATTGTTTACAGGTGTCAGTCCTACAATCTACACCAGAATTATGTCCCTAAAGTCAGCAAAAGAAATATGGGATTACCTAAAGAAAGAGTGTGAAGGTAATGAAAGGATAAAGAGCATGCAAGTGCTAAATCTCATCAGGGAATTTGAACTACAGAAGATGAAGGAGTTTGAATCCATTAAAACTATTCAGAAAAGCTTCTTGGAATAGCCAATAAGGTCGGACTACTTAGAGCTGAGTTCAAAGATTAAAGGATCGTTGAGAAAATCTTGGTTACAATCCCTAAAAGGTATGAGGCCACAATCTCAACCTTGGAGAACACTAAGGATTTGTTAAGGATTTCTCTGGCAGAGTTGCTAACTGCTCTTCAAGCACAAGAGCAAAGGAGGCTAATGAGAGAAGCCTCATCAGTTGAAAGAGCCCTTGTTTCCAAACATCAAAGTGCTAATAGAAACAAGTGGAAGCACAAAAAATAAAAGGAAGGATGGTGAAAGCAGTGACACTAGTTATAGTTCAGATGTAAACGAAAATAAGGATGGTCAGAAAAGATCTTATCTTCCATGCCAACACTATAATAGGAAAGGACACCACCTTCCAAGTGTTGGAGAAGACCGAATGTCAAATGCATAGAGTATCAACAAATGGGGCATGAAGCCATCATTTGCAATTCAAGGAATCAACAACCTGAAGAAGAATCCAAGGATGCTGACCAAGAGGATGAAGATCATCTTTTTGTTGCTACTTGCTTCACCAATTTAGACTCACCAGATTATTGGCTGATCGACAGCTGCTGCACAAATCATATGACCTACAACAAGAAACTTTTCATTAAAATGAATGAAGCAAGCTCATCAAAGATTAGAGTTAGAAATGACACTTATATAGCAGTCAAATGTATAGGTACTATTACAATTCCAACGTCAAGTACAAAATTAATCTTAAATATATTATTTGTTCTTAATATTAATCAAAATTTGTTAAGTGTGAGCTAACTAATGCAGAAGGGATATAAGGTAATGTTTGATAAAAGATGCTAAAGGCAAAGATGTTGTCAAGGTCAAAATATAAGAAAAGTGTTTTGCATTCAATTTATTAGAGGCGGAGCATACTTTTTTTTGTGTGAATAATGAATATGAAGAAGAGAAGTCAAAAGATCAACTCATAGACTTCAATAGTGAAGATGAAAAAGCAAAATTAAAATAAAAACAAAAAGTTGCAATGGAGGAGGAGCTCCCTATAATATAAAAGAATCAAACTTAGGACCTGGTGAGCAAACCCTTATCAAGAAGCAAAGAGGATCTGGTTCAACAATTCAAAAAGCAAATAATGGAGCTCTTTGAGATGACATATTTGGAAATGATAAGTTTCCTCTTAGGAATGAAAATTAAGCAAAATGATTTTGAGATTTTCATTTGCCAAAAGAAATATGCCAAGAAAATATTAAAGTTTAGGCTTGATGAATACAAAGGTATCAGTACTCTTATGAACGCAAAAGAGAAGCTCAATAAAGAAAATGGTGCGGAAAAGGTTAATTAAGCAAAATTCAAATGCATGATTGGTTGCCTCATGTATCTCACTACAACAAGGTTTGTTATTCTTAATGTCGTGAGTTTTTTATCTAGATTCATGCACTATTCCAGTGAGTTGCATTTCAAAGCAGCTAAAAGAGTATTTTAATATGTCAAAGAGATTCATGACTTTGGAATCTAGTATAGAAGAGGCAAAGAGTTGAAACTAACTAAATATTTAGACAATGACTGGGGTGGCTCTATGGATGACTTAAAGAGCACTTCAGAACAAAAAGAAAGCTTTGTGATTTTTTTGGATAGTCAAGTTGCTATAGCTATTTCAAGGAACCCAATGTTATATGGGAAGACAAAGCACTTTAACATCAAGTTTTTCTTCCTTAGAGAGGTTCAACAAAATAAAGAAGTGAAGTTGGCCTTCAGTAAATCAGATTGTCAAGTAGCAAACATGTTCACCAAACCTTTGCCAGTTAGTTGGGCTGAAGAGCTTAGAGAAAAGCTTAGTATTTGCAGCTCCTAAAAAAAGAGTAGTGTTAGTTCATATGTTTAGGACTGCCAAGCTAGAAGTCCACGTGTCCAAGTCTAGATGAGCTAAAGAGTTGGCTAGCACTTAGCTAGAAAGGTAGCTAGCACTAAGAAGGAGCATTAAGAGTAGTGTTTTAGGACTGCTTACTTGGCTCTAGCTGTCATATTTTTGCTTTCATTAGATAATTAAGTTTCCTTTCTTGTTAACTAATTCAAAGCAGTCCAGATTCTTAAGAATCAGTTGGTTGTTTCTACTTTTATGTTCTATGATTCTAAGACCTTAATTTTAGTAATTTGTTTCTTATCTTTATATTTAAGTTGTAATTTTTCTTTAGCAATATAATTTCATCTGAGTTTCTCTTCTCCATTTTCTCTTCTTTTCTCTTATTTGTGTATCATAAAACATTAAAAAATGCTATAATTTGAGTGAAAAAAAAAAAGCCTTGTCGATGGTGCAAAATGCAATAGAAAGAAACCGTAAGATATACAAGAATCAAAAGTTGACAGAAATTTCAAAGTGGATGGCATGAAAATACTGAAAGGGATTTCAATTTCAATGGTGACTCCACTGCCTATGTAGAACAGTCTGTGTACCGTTCTTATTTAGGAGAAATTATTTATTACATTATTTATAAACTCATTCAATAACATAATAATATATGTGTATATTTTATTTACAATTACTAATAAAAATAATACAATTAAATGCATATCATTATATGATTAGTTTATTCTACCGGTCACATGGTAAACTAAAGTTACATAAAAACTTCTCCATGTTTAGTACTTATTCTTCACACAAATTATATTTACTAATCACTAAAACCATGTAAGCATCCATTTAGAGAGTTAATTTTATCTATGGTCATTGAACTTTTATCTTATTATAGTAAAATTATGTATCTTTTTTCATTCCAAAAAAGTTACTTAACTATATTTTTATTTAACTAAAATCACTTACAACCAATTTTTAGATATAAATCACCAAAAATCTGATGTAATAGTTGAAGTGTTACTAAAAATCAGATGTGGCAGTTGATGTGTCACCAGAAATCATATGCAAGTGATTTAATTGAATGAATTTATAGTTAAGTGATTTTTTTGGAATGAAAAAAGTTCAGTAATTTTACTACACTAAGACTAAAATTTAATAACCATATATGAAATTAACCTCATTTATATGCTATATAGAATCATATCATTGTCTTGTGATAAAAAGCTTTTTTTACCACCACAAATATATCTATATATTTATCTCGAAGAGAATTTTTTTCTTTTTAAATTATAATATTATTATCTATGAGGGTGTTGATAAAATGACGTAGGTTTCTTCAAACTTAATTAGAGATTTTGAGTTTGGGTATTATAGTTATTAGACATTTTCAACAAAGTGAAATTTACACAAGCGTGACAATTCGTCATGCTGGTTACGACATTTGGTTAGTATTAGCACTAGCGTGTTGATCAACACACTAGCGCCTGTATTGGAGTGTTTACTCCTGTCACTAGCATGCCAATACATGCCCCAGCACCATTGGGGATAAGTTTGTTTCTGTCACAGGAGCACCAATTGACATGCTAATGTTGCAGGGCAAAGTTTAGTCTATGTCATGGGCATGACAATTGTCACGACCATGACACATGCGATTTCAGCTTTTAAATGAGTCATTTTTCACCTAAGATTATATCTAATCCTATTAGAAACGACCTATTTAAGCTAGAAAAGGATAGAACCAATATTCTAATCCTTTTAGGAGTCTCATACACATTTATTTCTATAAAAAGATCGGATTGAAAGTTTGTCGACGACTTACACTAAATTCAATACTTTCAATATACACTAAGACTGTTTTTTAGAGATCAGTATAAAGTGTTTTCTATTACTTCATTGTATTCTTAATGGAGAACAAATTCACCTGTAGAAAAGTGACATATTGATATACGCCTTAAACTCATTGTTACACAATCTCTCTAACATTTTCCCCAACAATAGCTACCTCAAAACTTATGAAGAAATATTTTGCCACTCTTGAGATCTCACTTGGCATGAAAATAATTAATTTTAGTATGTGATCCTAATTGACTAACTGAGAATACAACCAAAAAAATTATAATGTTATGGTATGATCCATAATTAAAGCTTTTGTACTACTACTACTACTACTACTACTACTACTACACACACACACACATATATATATATAAGAAACTAGAGTGCCACATAGGGGTGACAATAGATAAGGTACTCGTGAAAAATAATCTATTTGAACCCAAATCCGATCATATATACACTACCTAAAATCATCTCGAAGCCATTTAAAATTATAATATTAATATATGTATTTGTCCCAAACCACATTAATATTAACATGATTAATATCTAAATCCGTTTTTCATAAAAAAAATAAAATAAAATAAAATTCAAGCTAACTAAATATTTAAAAATTAAAAAATGTATAAAAAATTTACTATAAATTGCTGCAAAAACAAATAAAATAAAACATAAAATCCAAATTAAAATAATTTATCAAATTATTCAAAAATAATATTAACAATAAAATTAAATACTATCAATTATAATAGAAGAATTATATTTCAAATCTAAAACTCTCAATTACATTTGCAATTCTTCAATCTATAATAACATACAAAAAATAATTAATTATATCATTATAATAGAATAAATTGCATTATATATATATATATATATATATATATACCCATGAATTTAAATATCACTATGCAAACATATTCTAAAACCCTATTAGGGTTATCTATTAGAATTTAAATGGATTCAAATAAATGCGGGTATCCATAAAACATGTATTCACTGCCACTCCCAATGCTATGTCATCTTTTTAACAGGAAATTATATTTGAATACTATGTTGCAATTTTTTCAAAAATTTTAATGTCAATTTATAATAATTAAAAAAATTTAATACCAATGTGCAACATAATAATACAAATTAGTTCTAAAATTAGTACTATTTATATTTTTAACCCAAAAAAGCTTTCATGTTTCCGCTTTTGGTTTACATGAGTTAATAATATAGATGATACCAATTCTTATGAATATATTGCAAATTGCTACTAAACCATTTAATTATTGTAAATTGGTATTAATCTTTTAAAAAAAGTTGCAATATGATACTCAAGTCTGATTTCCGGTAAAAAAAAAAGTGTGGCAGCCAGAAAATATACTACATCAGCATACTATATCACTTGAAATCATATTTTTCATTTGCCATATTATTTTTTATTGGAAATTATTTTGAATACTGAATTACAATATTTTCAAAAGGCCAAAGGTACAAATCAAACCCTGAAGTATAACTACTAGAACAAAATCATCTCCTAAAATATGATTTAGTACAATCAGATCCTTAAATTGTAAACTCAGTACAATCAGGCTCCTAAGTTAGCCTCCGTTACTGAGCATTGCTAAGTTGATTTAATGACAATTTTGGTTAATCAGAATGTGATATGTGTCTGCTACATAGGTGTTGTTTAACTCGTTAAAATAAAGTAAAATGATCAAATTAGCTCTTAAACTATACTAAAGGTACAAGTTAGATCCTGAACTTTTGATTGGGTACAATTGAACTCATTATAAACAAGCCCCTAAATAACCCTAATTTATATATCATTTGATAAAAATTGTTGAGTTAACTCAGTTATCAATAAAAAAATTTAGCTCAGTTTAAAATTTATTTTTCAAAATAACAAATTTATTTGATATTTTGTTTTCTATAATAAAAAAATTAACTACTTTTTCATAAGAATAAAATTATTTTTATAATAAGTAAATTAATTTTATATAATTTTATTCCTTTTTTCATTTGTTTTATACAATTTTTATTATGAAAAATTATAATTTCTTTATGGAAATGATGAAATTTTAACATGCATTGCCAATTTGCCATTCTTATTGGCAAAATTTTATTTTTTTAAAATAATAATAATTTTAGTAAAATTATGATAATTAGATTTTTAAAATTATTATTGTGTATCCTTTCTAAATATGTAAGTTCATAGATCAAACTACTAATAAGTATTTAGTATGTCATGAATCAATTCTAAATAAAACATATTGTTGCTAATGTAGCATCCATTTCACATAAATTTGGAGTGAGCATAAATTACCCCAAATAACCTCATCAATTTTTTTCTTGTAGAATTATTTAAAGTAATTCAATTCCGGTACAACTTTTCAAAAGGTTTGAATTCAAATATTTATAAATTTCTTCATTATTTGTCATAATTGATAGAGATGAATTATGATAAAAAAAAAATCGGTTTTTTCGTAACTCTATGAATTTAAGAGATCAATTTATAAATTTGAATAATTTGGTTCAAACATATATCATGAATCCTTTAGATTCCATAAGGGATAAAATTAATTGGCAATTACCCATTTAGTAAAATTATGTACTTAACATAATTCAAAAAACCACAAAACATGATAATTAGATTTTACTATAATTATTATTATTTAAAAGATAACAAAATTTTACCAAAACAAAAATGATAAATTGGCAATCATGTTAAAATTTTATCTTTTTCGTAAAAATATTATAATTTTTTCAAAATAAAAATTATATAAAACAAAGGAAAAAAAGAATAAAATTATACAAAAAGTTAATTTACTTATTATAAAAATAATTTTATTATTATGAAAAAGTAGTTAATAGAAAACTAATTACTAATTAAATTTAATATTTTAAAAAATATGTAGAAAACAAATTTTACGTTGAGCTAAAATTTATTATTAGTAAATGAATTAACTCACCGAAATTTATCAAATTGAATAGAAATTAGAATAGTTTAGGGATTTATTTGTAACAAATTAAAATATAAAGAGTTTAATTGTATGCAATCAAAATTTAAGATCCAACTTGTACTTGAATAGTGCAAATTTGACTCTTTTACTTTCTTTTAACTAGTTAAACAATACTATGTGGCGGATATATGTCTTATTCTTATTAGTCAAAATTGTCTCTGAATCGACTGAACGGCTCTTAGTAATGGGACTAAATAAAAGCTAATTTTAACAGTCTACGGAATTTGTACTTTAGAGGCATGATATACTAACTCATACTTTAGGGGTCACTTGTTTTAGTAACTATACTTCAATGACTTATTTGTACCATGTCTTTTCAAAAGAATCAGGTAAATTGTTATAATTCTTCTACACTGTGGTTGAATACAGTACTTTTATTTTTAAAAATATATTATGAAGCCATTTATATTTAATTTAATATACTTGATAGTTTTTTCATTGATTTTTCCTTTGCAAATTTACCTCTTTTTTTTGTTTTAAGAAATACTATAAAAATATCAAAAAAAATTTTAATATTATCAAACGTCAAATTTATTATTTTTTTAATATTATTTTTTTAAATTAACAAAATGCCAAAAGTTATAAAAAAATAAATAAAAGTATTTTTAATATTTTTTAGTTGACTAACAAAATATTCCGGTTAACTAATAAAATATTTTATTTAAAAATAATAAAAAATTATTTAATTATTGAAACCAAATTTAATATATTTTAAAAAATAAAAGAACTAATACTATATTTAACTAAATACCAAGAATATATTAATAATTTACTTACATAATTAATAACAAATTACAACAATTAAAAATTTTAATTCAATTTATAAGATGACTGACAAAATTTTAAGGCGGTTTACATTCCTTCAACAGCGCTAATTCCCAATGCCTAAATTGACTCCGATCAGCAATCTCTTCATCACATCCCTATAGACGACGAACCGACCAACGCCTTTTACGTACCTCTCCACAAGCAGCTGCTCACGCCTCCTCTGGTTGCTGATCACCGCTGATCTCGCCTCTTCGATACCATCACCGACACGGTATCAATCTATTTTACTTTTCATCTTTTCTTTTAATCTGAGCCTCTGAGGAAAAAATATGAGCAATTCGAGTAGTATAAAAGATTATTATAAATTTTTATTTTGATTTCCATTTCTGCAAGGTCAGTTTGTAAATTAACCAAAAGACTTTCTTTAATTTATTTATCATTTTCTCAAGTTGGATCTTGATTTTGCCATGAGTGTATTCTTGTATTTGTGTTCTTGAGTTGGGTATTAGGAACTTGTCAGTTGCTTTTGAGACTTGGCTAGTGAAGGTGCTAAGACAATGCGTCATATTTTAAATGGTATTGTTTTACCTAATTTTTATTGATTGCTCATTTAAATTTTGGATTTTGTTCTTCAGGACTTGATGGATCTGGAAACAGAGAACAGAATAGCTGCAATCCTTCTGAAAGAAGCAGCAGAATTGAGGCGACAAGCTGAGAGAGATGGTGTGCATGTTTATCTTCAGAAACCTAATTTAAGAGTTCGGCCAAATTCACGGTTTCTCACTGCCACTGTTCTCGGTGTGCAGCAAGGTTAGCATTGGTTTCTTATATGTTCTTGCATCACTCTGTGTTTGGCTTAATAATTGAATGACAAGTAGGTGGTTGCCTTTTGTGCATTTTTATTTATAAAGACACAACCTGTGTGGAGGTATATTGTCATTTCTTGATTTTCATTCTACATAACATGAAGACTGTTGAATCATGAACTTGGAAGTTGTCACTAAAAATCCTTAAAAGTTGTATTCATCATAAATGATTTACATAATGTGACAGCAACTAGTCACTATATGGACCCTGAAATAAGAGAGCTATAAATTGGGGTAGGATATTTTAGCACTGGTCCACAGATCTAATGGGTAGCATATTCTGATGTGTGAAGGCAAGATTTCCAATACAAACTGATTGATGATTTATTGGTTTTCTTTTTCAATAGGGTACCTGAAACTCTGTTTACTCTTTTGAATAACTTTGGCAATAGTTTAATCACTGTGTGTGTGTGTGTGATGTTCTGGCATAAAGCTCATCATAGCCCATGAAATTTTATATGAAGTCCGTTTATGCCCTTAATGTTTGCATTTGTTCCTCCTAGCCTTTTGTCTTTTCAAATTTCCTTGAATGGGTTCTGTGAGCAAACAGAATTAGCAACATAACCAGATTATGCATAGAATTGGCTTACTCAATACTAATATTGCATAAAGTAGAATTCAAAGTATATGCTGCACTGATGTTTGTCATGTCAACAGATTGAACAATGTGGGTAGTTAGACAAACTGGTGACTTAATCCTCTGCTAAAAGAGAGTTTATGGTACCTAGAAAAATATAGAGCATTCGTATGAGTAATGACTGAGGGAGGAATAAGAATGAGGTGGTGATCCAATGGGCTGACTGCTGGCGCGAAATGATGTAGTTTCCTTCCCATCTAGATGATCATTTAATGGGTTCTGCATAACAAACTTGGTGGTAGGGAAAACTTGTAGGATATGACTGTCCATGCATGCATTATTGGTCGTTGTAAAATTTTTCACAAAGAAACCCATAATGTAAAATACCACAAGGATCTTAAACATTGTCAAATACAAAGATGAAAAGTTTAGATGGATCTTTTTTTTGTGGCTTTGCTTCCAGGGAGGCCTGGATGCATTTACAAAATTGAGAGGGTTTGTTTGTGCCTGACAATTGGGTGGGTAAGGTGTATTTCGGAAAGTGATTAAGATGAGTGAATTTTTACAAATGAGTTGGACAAAGAAGAAGCCAGCAAATTGGGTTAACTTTTCTCAATTGTTTAATTAGTCTAATAACTGACATATGCCATTTTCAGTATTGAGGGTATTCAAGTGAATAGTAATGTATGCTTAAGTTGCCAACTCTGTTAGCTCAAAGGGCCTGAATAAAATTTTTTGAAAAGATAAAAGTCTTTAAGTCTGAAGAAACAAACTCAAATATAAGGGCTTAAATGGATTTTTGGGTCTATCTCTACAAAGAGAGGAGGGGGGTTTATACCTCCCACCCCCTCTTTCCCATCCCTTCTTCTCCTTAATTAAGAATAATTTCAAATTGAATTTTGTTATGTGATTATTTCTGCATAGTCGCTTGATTTTCATATTTCAACTGGTTTTCAGCAAATCGAGCTGTTGAAGTCAATGAGATGTGGCAGCACCGACAAAAGGAACTTGAGCTAGATGATAGGGTTAGAGGAAGATCAAGACATGAGAATGACAGCAGTAACGATAGAGAGACTGGTAGGTCTCCTAGAATAAAAAATATGAGGCACGCTGCAAATGATGGCACCATTAATGCTTGCTCCTCTAGCAAAAGAGTATCTGGAAACTGCTATTCCAGAGAGGATGAAGGTTTGAGAGATGAAGATGTTGAGGAATTTTTACATTCAAGGTCATTATCCACCTCCCTCTGCTAGTGTGTGCGCTCACCCATTTTGGTTTAAATTCTTTTGTATAGAGCATAGTTTCACATGATTTTTCAACAGGGTCAAGCGTGGTCGAGGTGCAGTTGGTTCGAGGATGGATGAAACAGGTCCTTATCTTCCTCCTGAATTGACGGAAACACCATCAACTGGGCTCGACTTGAGGGAGAACCATGTTGTTAAGGGTCCAAAGAAGCCTTCTTCATTAAAGACGATGTATCAATCTTCTGAAGATGAGCTTGATAAGGATAGGCGGAAGAAAGCGAATAAGGTTCACTCAAGGAGTTCAGATAATAACTCCAAAAAGCACAAAAGAAAGGAAAGATCTAGGGATAAAAGAATGAATAGGAAGGAGAAAAGAAGCAAACACTAGTTAAAGTTTTAACTGTGATGAATTTGTGTGTTAATTCTTGGTCTGTAAATTTTACTAATTTATTTGAAAAATTTCTGGATCACAGACAAGGCAGCTTGGTGTTTAAATTGCATTCTAACCAGGACCTGAATGTAACAAATTCAGATTGACAACGCAACAATTCCAGGTTTATTTTTTTTGGCCCTCGGAGTCTGGTAAAGCATACTCTTCAGGCATTTTCATCTAAATTGATTCATTGCTAGTGTGCACTTTGGTTCTGAGAATATTCACTAAGGCCATGTTTTGTTTTGGTTCATGGAATAGTTATGAAATAAAAGAATTATTCCATGTAAAATAGCTATTCCAGGATTCACTTCATATTTTAATTAAGGAATATTAAATTTATGGAATTGCTAATCTTTAATTTTATGAAAAATACATTCGATGATAAATTAAAAAATATCTATTTCACACCTTGTGAAATAATATATTTTACTATCATTTCATTTCCAACCACCACTACTCCACCACCACTCGCTGCTGTCGCTCCCCCACCCACCACAGTCATCTATCAATTGCCACTAATCATCACCCACACAACCACTATCACTACATATATATTGTAAATAAACAAGATTGAAGAGAAATCGATTCATTGATAGTAAAAAATTTTATCTATACAAACTCTATGAATACAAACTAGAAAATAAATTTCTATATGTCTCTAATTACATAAATCAAACTAATTAAGAATATTATTTAAATTTTTCTCAATATCTCACAACACTCCCCCTCAAGTTGGAGTATAGATATTGATCATGCCTAATTTGTTATAAATATAAAAAACAAAGAGCATCAAAACTTGTAACACAAAATGTTTCACACCATACCGGTGTAAACCTAACCAGGTAGACAATATCATATAAACTGACAAAATCTGTAACACAAAATACCTCACACCACACCAATGTAAATTCAACCAGGTGGGAGAAGATGTCATATAATCAGAGTAGAGTCAAGCGAAACATACTGACGACAAATGTTACTTGACAATGGTGACCCAAAAAATTATACATTTTGCTCTCAATGACAGAAAAACAAAACGGATCACTTATGGTGACCCAACTATGACAAAGAGATGTCCACTTAGGCATAACTCTCGAATCGATTTCCAGTTAGAATTTCACTGATACTCATGACTCTGATACCATGTTAAGAAACAGGACTGAAGAGAAATCGATTATTTTATTGATAGTAAAAAACCCTATATATACAACTCTATGAATACAAATTAGGAAATAAATCTCTACTTATTTCTAATTACATAAATTAAGTTAATTAAAAATATTATTCAAATATCTCTCAATATCTCACAACACATATTAATATAATTATATATTTAACAATAATTTTTATATAGGAATAGTCAATTATTAGGAATAGTTATTCTATTCCTACCTATTCTAGTCCTCAGGAATTGATATTCAATTCTATACCTATTTTATTCCATGAATGAAATATGGCCTTAGACTGAACAGAGTCAAAACCTGATCAAATACAATGAAAGGATCTCTCGTGCATTAGGCAATAACTAACAAAGAAAAGATAAATGCTTTCATTCTCAACTGTATAATGAAGAAAAAACTGAATGCATCATTACATACTGAATAATTCATACTGGGTTTTGGGACACATAAGAACAGAAGATCCGAAAAAAGAACAGTTTATATAAACAAAAAATGCAGAACCATAATAGAGTAAAACTTAAACTTTCTTTACACTCTCACCTTAAACAACACCATCAAACCCATATAAATTACAAAACGTGTTTGTCATTTGGCACCAACAGCAACGGCCTTATTCTGCATGTGAGCTATCTATCTGCTCTCAACTGTTTTTCTTCTTCTTTTTTCTTTCTTTATTTCTGTACTCTTTTATGAAGCATTAGCTGCAATACCATGATGCTCAAGTTGCTCATTCATCTTCTTGCAGGGTCAGCTAGATCATCACACTACTAGAGGTTCGGCTTTTCCTTCCAAACAGAAGGAGCTTTCTAAAACCTTTGGCAGCTTTTGGAGAGGTTTCATCAGTGTTCCACTTCTTCCTGGAATGGACTGGTTCAGGGCTTATTTCATCTGGTGGTGGGGTTGATACTTCTATCTCAGATGTTTTAGGCCAAGGCAGATTTTCGCTTCCAATAAAGTTCTCCCTTACATTCTTAGTAGAAATGTTTAAAGGCTTAGTCGGTGATTTTGGCACAGGATGTATCACCACTTCTGTAGTTTTTATGTCTTCACGAATAATTGGAGCTGCTACAGATACCTCCTCATTGTTACCTTTTAAGTGATCATGTTGTGTAGACGAGTCAACTTGGAATGAACTGTGATCATAGCCGTTATCATCCCTACTATCTTTTTGTGAATGCATATTTCCTTCATTCTTCTCTACTGAAGCAATGCTGTGTAACTCCTTGATGTCCTTAAAGTCATCAATGCCATTTGTAGGCTGAGAGGCTTGTGTAGCTAATTCCTGTGGTGTCTTCTCTGCTGTCATTATCTTGCTTTCCTCCTGTTGAGGGACATCAGGTTTCACTGTGTTCGAACCTGGTTTCTTGTTATCAGCAACAGTAGCCTTCTGTGACAAACTTTTCGCCTTCAAGGTTAGCTTTTTGGGTTGGGTGGCTTTTGATTGAGCTGATTCCACCTTCGTTGTAGTTCTAACAGCAGCAAGGCGATCAATGGTGGAACTCCTAAACACTGTTTTCTTTGACTCTTGGCTTGGAGATTGGGATTTGGAAATCTCATTCTTTAGGGAAGTTGCAGGAGATACCTTTTTTGTAGGTGCTCTCTTAGCTGCTGCAGGATTATTGCCAGCAACGCTCCTTTCTGCAATTCTTTTCTGTCGTTGAATCGACAACTCTTCCAGTTTCTTTCTCTTCTCTTCTTCCTATTTGTAAGTAAATAAAGTAGTAAAAAAAAAAAGTTAAAACAAAGAGGATAGAGAAAAAAGATACAGAGAATAGGAAATGAAACAATAGCCCAAGAAGCAAATGATTTCGTCCATTTTGTGCATTGCAAAATGAACCAGAGTAGAAATTATTTCAGACTCGTTGATACCTTCTCAGATTTGCTTTTAGGAACTGTGGGTCTGCCTCCAGGAGTTGGTTTCTTGGTCCTTGACATCATATCAGTTTTGCTCCTTCCAAGAGTTCCATTTGAAACTTTTGACCTTGCATCTTTACCAGATGATTTTCCTTGGGGACCATTTCTTGCATTATCCACCTCATTTTTTCCCTTAGCTTCAGCAGATGAAAGGTCAATCTCGTAATCCATTTCTGGAGACCAAGGTGGCATTGCATTCTCAGTAGCTGAGTCACGGCCGAGCACCATGTAAAGGTCATCTGGTTCATGGCTACCAAGTGCTTCAGATTTATCATTGGAAATTTCCAGGTTTCCATTCTCATAAGTAGCTTCAACAATATCTGCAGCTATGCTTATATCTGTCCTCAGTACAGACTCGGACTGGTCATTTACTAATGATCGATTTTGAATAATGAATGAGTCATCAACTAGAACATCTTTCTTGCTTTTCTCCAAGTGGAAATGATCATCAACTAACGATGAAGCATAATCACCATCAAATGTTCTGAGGTTCATACTTTCATCCTTGTTGACTGACTTATCTCGCTGGCTACTAATGAACCAATCTCCTTCTTTTTGACTTTTGATCATCAGAGACTCAGTCGAATGATCAGAAAAGGTAGCTTGGGAATTGTTCCTTGATTCCTCATTTCTTTGAGAAAATAACAACTCATCATTTGTGCTATCCCTTCTCTTTATCAATGGCTTGAGATGCTCACCAGCTTCAAAGCATTCGAGGTGAAATTCACCTTCATTACTAGTTTCTCTCTTAGCTGCAATAAAGGAATCATTTGAAATAGCTCTTTCCTTCCTTATTTTCTCAGATTCAAGGTTCAAAGTCAACGACCTCCCATCCTCCAAGTACTCTTGAACCTGAGGTTTGGTTTCAAAAGAGTCTAAATCCTTATCCTGCATAAGCAGGTTCTGGAAGGCGCCCCAGGGATCATTTCCTTTTTGTGCTTCAGGATTACCAGCTGCTGCTATCTTATTTTCATCATTTGAACCATCTAGAGTGCTTCGATGTGATTTCTTGTGATGACGGGAGGTTGATTTGTGCCGCCTTTCTAATGAACCAACTGCTTCCTCCACTTGCTGCTTGATAGCTTCTCCATCAATGAATTCCTCCTCATCTGATGTCTCATCAGACTTTTCTCCGTCCCTCTTAGAAGTAATGTAATTGATATTGCGGATGACAACCTTTCTTGAGGATTTCTTTCCGTGCTTCTTCCTATGTACAGGTTCAATAGACTGCTTTTCACCATTCTGCTCATTGTCATCTGATTCAGTCTGTGAACTCGAATCACTAGGCTCAGAGGAATCATTTTGTTTTGAAGTTTCCGGTCCTTTTCCACGTGAAGACTTCTTCTTATTCCTGGATGATGATTTATGCTTCTTACGATCTTCTGGTTCCCACTCACGTCCTAGGGAATAATCATCCAGTTTTGGGGGCCACTGCATATTCCCTGGAAAATATGGAGGAGGAACTTGCATACCAGGATAAAGGTAGCCTTGATATGGGGGCATTTGTTGATATCCAGGACCTTGAAAATTGTGCATGTATTGATGAAGATGGTTTGGCCATGGCATGGGCACTTGACCTTTGCCATCCATTGATTGCACATGAGCTGATGATGCCGAATCATTATCTGTAAAGATGTTCATTAACAACAAAATATGACACAAGTGTTTTTTAATATGCCTTTGACAATCACTCAAATATTCGGAGATGGAGAATGAGAGAAAGGGAACATACCTTGGTTTAGTTCTAAACTTCCATGACTTGAGTCTGATGCATCTATGGAGCCATTCAGTTTTTGGCCACTGTAGTTCTCCTCACCAGCAAGCACTATTCCAGAGGTTCCCAGATAAGGTAATTCCAGCCTAGATGCTTGCATCGCAGCAATTTCGTCCATCCAAAGCCGATCTTGATTCTTTTTCTTGCATAATTCCACAAAGTTTAAGCATGCTTCCCTGAGTGAAATCAGACAAAATCTTAAACCACTAAGTAATAATTTAAGCATGCTACTAACTATACTTTTGATTAATGACTAAAAAGGAACTAAATTTTTGTGTGTAACTGTAAATAATGTATATCTTTTTCTGACCTTAACCGTGATGCTCCGAAAGCATCAGCAAAGGAAATGAGATCACTTATAGAGTCCAGTTCAAATCCAGTAACCAAAGCACGAGCATACGCCATTGCTTGCTCCTTGCGGAGAACAGCTTTCCTAGTTTCCAGAGCACGTTGCAGATGAGCCCTGTTCATCACTCCGAGCTAAAGAGTCAACACATGATAGTTCAAATGCAATTTTTATTGAATATATTGCACCATTAGATATATCAGTTGGAAGTAACATAATTTACTTGGAATTATCTCCCTGGATAGCATCGTTATCTCCATCATAATCTCCTTTCAACTAAAACAGGATAACAAAATCAGTTAGACGATTGGAGGGAACATCACCAAATGTTGTCTAATAAATACTAATGACATACCTTAGATGAGGCATTGGGCTTCTGGTAAATTCCACTACCACCTGAAGATTTTCCAGTCAATTCCAAGTTGGTAAAGATAACATATTTCGCTATATCTAAAATGTCATTATGAAATAAAACTATAAAAGTTCATTCCTTTAGATTATAGATACATCAAAGAGACATATAGTTGAATGCATCAACCAGTTCCTAATCATTCAACTCATCTACTTCACAAAATCCCTCTGAAGAGATGTAAATATCTTGCTAATTTATTAGTCAAAAAGCATATTAATTTTATCTACTTGCAATCAACAACTAAGTAAATGAGCTGCTGAAAAATTAGTGTTAGAGATTAACTTCAATAATCTGTTGGCAAGTAATTTAGGAATGAAAATTTAGCCACAAGCATACCTTCTGCGTCAATATTGGGGAGCTCATTCGATTGTACTGAACTCTCAATCTGCTCTAACTCTTTCTCTATGGTCACAAATCTCTCAAGAACTTCCGGCGTGCTAACAAATCTCACAAATCTGTAATAACAACAACAACAATTAGATACCAATATCAATAAGACCAGCGACTACATCTGCTCGCCAATCTAAATCCCCATTTCAATTCCCAGTTTCCTTTCCTACTTAGGCCAAAAAGCCATTTTAGCAAATTCTGCTGTTTGCAAAATTTATCATTAGGACAAATTAGTACAGCTACTCTCTTGAAATTGCAGGTCAAGACTGAGGTATGACACTAAAATTTTTTCTCGAGTATGACACTAAAATTATTATTATTTTTTTTGTGGGTATCGCAATGACATTATTTAATGCACTGGTTCAAACCTGTGCTTGAATTAATTCACGCAAAATTTCCCAATTGGGTGAATCCCAAATCAAATGATCTCGACTGATAATGGCAAATAAACACACATTTGAATTAAATATCAAGCTCACAAACCAGATCGGCACATCATAATCTTGTTGTTAACCAACCATAAAAATAACAAGTAGCATTCTTAATAGTAACTTGCGAGCCTAATCCAAATCTAATCCTTAATAATCCAAATCGAATGAAGTTTAACAATTGTACTCACTCCCTTCTGTCTGTTGGTTTAAAAGTAGCATTGTAAAAGAGCAATATAGCAGAAAATTTGTGTTAATGAAGCAAACCATATACAAGAAACAAGAATTAGCGAAAATGGTTACCTTTGCAGAGTGGCCTTGGTGAACCAGTAGGCGTTTGGAGGCAGAGGACGAAGAGATATGGAATACCCACCTTTTGAAATCTGATCTTTAGCAGTTTGTAAGTGAGAAAGGAACGGTTCTAAAAGCCCAGATGCCAATTTCTCAGTCGCATCACCCACAAAAATCACCAGATCACATCTTCAACAAACCCAATTGATCAGCGTTTATAGTAAACACAAAAAAGATCAGTCTTTATGTAAAGAAGCAAGTAATGTACATAATGAATATATTACCTGGTTCTGGTTGGAGTAAGCTGGAAGAGAGCATGATCAAGAAGAGTTCTTGAATCCATTGTCACACTGAAAGAAAACCAGAAAGAGAAAGAAACAGATAGAAAATTCTGTCGCGATTAAGATAGAAACATCAAAAAATCATATTTTTACGGTTGATGAATTCTTCGGATTCTTTTAGACAGAGAATGACTAATTAAGGTGATGGTGGTATGAACAGGAAGAAGAATAAGAAGAGTAGAAAAAATTAATATTATTTTTTCCTTTTCTTGAATAAAAAAACAGGTCCCACGTGAAATGCCGACAGGCAGTTTCTCTGACACAGAAACTATAATTTCTGCTGTGGTCCTGCAAGAATAAATCTAAGGTGGGAAGTTAGTATTGTTTTTGGCAGAAAGAAATAGATAAGAGACTGTAAAAAATGGAAATTGGTTTGTTGAAAAGTCAGTTTCTTTATTTATAATATTTAATTAAATGAACAGTAGGCTTGGGATTGAAGAGAAGAGGAGACAGATCAGGTGATTCTTGCTTTGGTGGGTTGAGCTGGCATTGGGGCAGTGAAGAAGTAGAGTGAGGATGTGGCAAAGAATAATGAACAGTGAATAGTGAGTGAGTGAGTCATCTTGACAAGTGCTGGTGTTTCTGTCAAGTAACCAAATATACTCATGAAGATAGGAATATTAATGGCTAAAACATATACTACAGCACCAAATTATATTATAATCTAATTTAATAAATAATAATAATTTAATTCAACTAATAATATGTATTTAATAAAGTAATTTATTTAAAAAAATTAAATTATAATCTCAAAAAAATAAACTAATAGAATTAATATCTAAAAAAAATTACAAAATGACATGTTGTAATAATAATATAATTATTAATTATTTAATATGTATATATATAATAATAAAATATTAGATGATAAAAATAAATATATTTATTATATTGAGGCGAGAAATTAATATAATTTTTATAATATATAATATGAACATATATTATATAATTAATTTATATTATGTATATAAATATATTTTTATATAATATTTTTTATTAATATAAACATATTATTTTATATTATTTTATATTTTTCAGCTAGTTTTATCAAATATTTTTAATTAAATCAGTTAGATTATTAGCTTAAAACTAGATTATCAACTAGATTGTCAGCTAAATTTATTTGTAATGTAAAATTATTGCATCCTTATATTTCTCATCTTCACAAGTTCATGCTACACTCATTCTCTTTTTTTTTTTTTTTATTATTGCAGTACAGGACATTAGATGAACATTTCAATTTCAACAATCCACCCTAACATATCTAAAACTAGTATATAGCCCTCCCGTTGCGTTAAAAAAAATATTAATTAAAAAATAATGAGACTATAGCAAAAATAGTATATATAATATAACTATAATTAAATATATATATATAATCAGACGATTCATTTTAATATATTATAAAGAGAAAGACGCTGATAATATGATATTTAGTTATTAATTATTTTAATAGTTATTGATTATGATAAATGCAAAAGTTGTTAATATAAATACAACTCCATTAGTGCAGCGTGTGAACGACGTCGCTTTCTTTATGATTTTTTACTAGGAAAGTTTCATACGACATTGTTTTTTTGTGGGGGCAAATTTGGAAGTCTACTGTTCTATGAACAGTGACACTATTTTAGTTTTATTGGATAAATTTCAGCGATGATATTCCAATTCTATAACTCGTAATAATTCAGTACTTAAAAGATTATTTGTAACACAAAAGTATCCAAATTATGTAAATTGTAATAATTCAATATCTCAAAAATTATTTATAACACAAAAATACATCAACTTTTATTTTATAACTAAATAGTACTTTAGTCTTTAACTGTATCTTCCGAACATAAGCAATATGAAATATCCACACCAGATAAATTTTAATAAAAATAAAATTAGTTATAATATTCACATCAAATAAATTTCAAATTTACTAACTGAGCATTATAACTAATTTTATTTTTGTTAAAATTTATCTGAATATTTCATATTATACTTATGTTAGAGAGATTAAGAAGGTGGTTAGGAGTGATATTGAATGTTTCAAAAGCAGATTTTGAATTTTTTGATTTAATTAACTAAACAAATTCTAAAAGTTGAATACATAAGTACTATTTAGTTACAAAATAAAAGTTGAGATATTTTTGTATTACAAATAATTTTTAAAATATTAAATTGTTATAATTTATATAGTTGATATATTGTTACGAAATTTATGCAGTTATATATATATATATATATATATATATATATATATATTTATTTATTTATGTGTGTGTGTGTGAATTGCACATTACTTTTATGTTTTTTTGAATGAAATAAATGGGCAAAAGTTATATCCAACCATTTGTAATGGTTCATTCTCGCTAATTTTTTCCTTAATCGATTTTTGTCCAAATTATTCCTCATATTTCGATTTTTTTTTTTTTACTTTATTCCTTTAAAAATTCAAAATTTCATCGTAATATATCCCTTGTCATATCTAAAAATAGCACACGTATTTTATGCATTGTTGATTTTTTTTTTATATGACACATCATTATATAGTAATTCAGTTTATTTTGTTTTTGAAATATTAAATGACAATGTGGGTAAAATAATTTTTTGGTACTAAAATTTTTATATGTATATCAAATTGGTACCAAAATTTTATTTTGTATCAAATTGATACTGAAAATTTGAAGTTGATTTTCATATCATGATATTTAAAACTTTTTCGACATCCACATCAACAAATCCGACAGCTACATCAGTAAATTCGTTATCAATATCAGCATAAATTAACCAGAAAAGTATTTGGTACTATAATCTGAAATTAACTTCAAAATTTTGATAACAATTTAATAAAAAAAATTTTAACACCAAATTGATAAATATGTAAAAAAAAAAAAACCAATTGGTACAATTAATTCATTTTACCCTCACAATGTAGATCAAAACTAAATATAAAAGGGTAACTTGAACTAAAAAAAATTGATCAAAGAGATAAAATAACAAAAATTGACAATTTCTAGTGACCGGATATGGTTTAACCCACAAATTTATGAATCAATGAAAGTTTAAACTCTTGGCTATGTTTTAAGCGATTTCAAATAAATAAATTTAAACAATCCACAAATTTATGTTAAATTTATTGTTTGACTACTTAAAAAAGATCAAAATCAATGGATTTTGAAAAATTCACCACCCACCAAAATTCTTCATTTTTGAATGATTTAATTTCCCACCTCTTAGGTGGAAAAGTTCAAAATTCATATATTTTAGTTAACGATGGATTGTTGCTAAATTTTTTTATTTCAAAATTATCTTTAATAAATTAATAATATTCCAAAACTATAATTAATCCTAAAAAATTAAAATTTTTTTAATTTCAACTAGTTGCTTTATTTATTATTATTATTATTATTATTATTAAAAAATATTTTTTAGCAATGTAATTAAATATTATAATATAAAATAACTCTATTTTTTATTTTTTTTATTTTTCAGCTTTTAAAATAACCAATTTTACTTTTTAAAATTTTTAAGTATACAGTAAAATTGATTATGTATGATTAATTAATAGTAAATTATCAATATTTAATAAATGATAAATTTGGAAATTAATTGTTAAATAAATGAATTGTGGTAATTAAACTAAAAATAAGAATATAAATAATTGCATCATTAATTTATAAATTTAAATTATTAGAATTCATGAATTTTATATTCCATAAATTTTAAAATTTTTCAAACCAACAGGCCGGTTAAGCCATTAAACATGAATTTTTATCATAATATTTTTGTACGTTGGGTTCACATTACTTTTAACTATGAGTAGGGATCATTAATGACATGTTAAATTTGTTTAATCTATCTAAATGCAACTTTTAATTAGGTCAAAAATAGCAATCATAAATTAATAAGCAATGACCTTAATCTAATTAATTGATGGGTGATACATAGCTATCAGTCAGAATAGTGTGTAGGGGAAATTTTTTTCATAATTACATTTAATGAGCCGATATTATTTGGAGGTTGTACCAGATTTAGTAGGGGCCTATCATTGTCTTCGATCTCAAGATTTACTTTGCTAATAATGTACTTTGTTTTATATCACATGTATATACTCAACAAGTGTTTTCGCTCAATCAATTAGGAAACTAACTATATTTGTATCTAGAATTTTAAGTACGATAAAATATTTTTTATAAATTTTAAAATAGTTATATATTTAAAATTTGAATTTACGATTTCTAATTAAATTAAAAGAGATTTATATCTAGATTTAGCCATCGGTTTGGAACCGGTGGTTCACAATCCTCCAAAATTGAGACTGGAACCATACAGGGAACAGTTTTGAATCGGCCAATTCTAGTCCTGTTATTTTTAAAAAATTTTTAATTATAAATTATATTAAAATTTAATAATTTAAATTAATTTGGAAGTTAAATAAATACAATTAAAATTAAAATAGAGCATTTATAATTTTTACTCATAAAGATTATAATTAATTGGAGTTAATTTTGAATTTTAATTTGTCTTATTAGTAATTTATATATAAATTGAAAAAAAAGTTTGAGTTAGAAATAAAATGAAAAGTAATAAATTTTTAAGTTAGAAAATTTTTTTAGTATCATCCTCATCCTTGAGTAGTAGGTTGGGCTATTTTAATCGATATAACGTAGTATTCGTTTCTCAAGGCAATGGAACAAATACTAAGGTTATGTTGGTTGAGATGTACTACTTTAATCTTTTATTTTTTGGCTTTTTTGAGTAATAGGTTCGAGTACTACATCTTCAAAAGAGAATTTAAGAAAGAAAAAATAATTGAGAATGTAATTAGTAAGTAATTAAATAAGTATGTAGAGACATTAAGAGAATTTGAAATTGAATTGTTGAGAGAAAATTTAATATAATGATATTAAAATGAATTAAGATATTTATAGAAAAAATTTTAAAAAATTGAAAAGATAAAATTATCCTCAAAACTAGTTGTTATTTTTCTATTGAAAGAGGTATTTTAATCTTTTTATTTATTTTAAAAATTTATTATATATTATAAATTTAAAATAATTTTAAAAAAGTAACCGTTTATAGAAAAAAAAAAAGAAAAAGAAGAGAAGAAGGAGAAAGAGAGGGGGATAAGATAGAGGCCTAGTATAGGGAGGCAAAAAAAAAAAATATATATATATATATATATGGGTGAAACGGACTGAAACCAGTCACCGGCAGGTTCTAGTCCAATTCCAATCTGGAACTGTTATCGCTAAACTGATCTAAATTTAACTAAATCGGTTCCAATCTTATTCTACTGATTTCAAATTGTTTTTAATCGTACCATTTGATCCATATAATGTGTATATTTTTTTAGTTTCAATTAAGTTGTCAAAACATTGAGGCAACAATTGAAATTTGGAATCCAACTTCCATTATTATATGGGTAGTTGCATACATCAATCCCAAGGGATATTCAACGACTAATGCATCCTTTAGCCACCTTCTAAATAATTATTTGATTACCATTTTATAACCTTTTGGAATGTTTAATCTTTACTTGGGATGGCATATGTTGCAACTACAATCATATGTCATTGCAATATGTTTTATCTGCTAAAGACAATAATTAGCTATCTTATTCTGTCTATATATTATTATGTTTTATAAGAAACTATATTATTTTTTTTTTATATAAATGATAAGTAATCTCATGTTTTTATTATTATGAGCTTTATGCATAAAAACCAAAAATTTCAAGAAAGGAAGAAACCATTATGGCCCCATATCCACAAAGAGTACATAATTTTTAATTATGAGCACCATAAAGATTTAGGGGAATGATTTTAGGATCCAAATCTATCTACTTTTGTTTCTTCTGGATGATAGTGGATAATTCTTTAATTAACAACTAATGTAACAGCCAGTACTACCACCACTTGATTGAAAATGGAAAGGAAAGATAATGATAGCTATAGAGTCAATTGGTTAATTACAGTGCTTGTTATTGGCTTACTGGTAATTAGTGACGTGAGAAAATTGCTAATTGATCCTTGATTTTGTAGGCAAACTACTTAAACATCATTCTCAATCATCATCAAAATGTTCCGTCCTTGTTTGTCGCCAACTGATCACCACCCACTGCCATTTAGCTATTATTTTCTTCGCGGCCATGGCCTACCAAGTGGAGGAGAACGATAAAAAAAGAAAGAAGAATCCAAACAAACGATAGAAAATTTCACGTAACGAGACACAGAGGATGCTGATGAAGAAAATGATGGAGGCCATGAAAACAGATGCAGAGAATTTTCCCTCCCATATATCTTTCAAACAAACACTTATAAATGGGAAGGATTCATAACTGTATGCGGCTAACTACAAGAAAATATGCGTAGCGTGACTAAATATATTACCGACACAAGGAAAACATCGTCTGTAGCATTGTTAAAATTAAAGTTAGCAAATATATGTGCTACGATATTACTTAGCGTCGGCATTTTTTATTTTGCGGCGAATTTTTAAAAGACATTGTCAAAATTAAAATCGTAACACTCTTTTCCGTCGCTATTCTTACAAGATATACATTGCGTTTTATGATCTTTACCGACCCTAATTATTTATTGCATCGCTAATTAGCTACATTTTAAGAGTTAACGCCGTTAGATTCGTGATGCTTTTGGAATTAGCGTCCTTATTTCACTGTAAGAAAATTACTATTTCGCCACTGAAAATCCATCACTAACTAAAATAAAAATATCCAACAACTCAATTAATTTTTTTTTAGTTTTCAAATCCATTTGGATGAAATACAAATAAAATAAATCATAAAATAAATGTTAGAAATGAAAATGGTAAATTACTAATACACTCCTAAAATTTTTGGTTGAATGCACTATTTAGTCTCTTTATTTTTTAAAATACATTATAAAATCTCTTAAATTTGTTTCAATAATTAAAAAAATCTTTTATTACTTTTGAATATAGTATTGTCTGTCAACTAAAAAAATGCTAAAAATACCCCCATTTTTTTAATAAATTTAACATTTTGTTCTGTAAAAAAAAAAAATTAACATTTTATTAATTTAAAAAATACAATATTAAAAAAATGACAAATTTAAGATTTTATCATTAAATTGACAATGTTAAAATTTTTTTGATTATTTTTTGGCATTTTTCAATACAAAAAAGGATAAATTTGACATTTGTTTATATATAATAGAAAAAATTAACAGAATGACTATTAAATTTAAATTAAACCCGAGGGACTTCAAAATATATTTTCAAAAATAAAAAAACTAACAAATGTATTCAATCAAATCTCGGGGAAGTTACAATAATTTACCCAAAGGAAAAACATAACTCGGATTCCAAATGTCTAGTTCTTTTCTTCCTCAACGACTTTATTCAAACTATAAATTTTCACATAAACAATATACACATTCTACAAAAAGAATGTTCTCGAAACAGCAAATTGTAACTATTCCAGTTCAAATCACAGCTGGGCAAAAATTTCATTATAGAAAACGGAAATTATGCATTCCAACCTAGCTCTTATACAAGGTACAAAATAGAAAATACATGACCCATTTCAACTCTACCAAACACACATCTGCTTGAAAGCTCTACTGGATTCCCAGGAAAATACTTGGAAAAGCCTATAACGACTTGAAGTGAGAGTGATGTAATTCAATGTTTACTAACTACTGTTCTCCTTCAGCTTCTATGAGGTAAAGACACGTGACATGATTAGCAATCCTTGAAAATAAATCATGATAAAGGGAAAAAAAAAAAAAAAGAATTGTACAGTTAGAAGTGTGCATTATGTAATTACAATCAACTCTGCTCGAGTCACTTGAATAGGAAGATAACGAAAATAAATCAAGATTAACAAAATAAATCACATTAATATTTGAATATAAACAGATTTACCTGAGATTGAAGAACTTCCTTGTATGTCTCAATTTCCCTCGAGGCTATGGCACTTTAGTCATAACAGGGCCTATATTATGACACAGATATTCATTGATAACTCCACTATGTCATCCTAAGAGCAACCGGTGCAACCATCCACTAGCAGCTAACGAAAAGAAAATGCAAGAAAAAGAAGGAAAAAAAATAGAAGTCACTGCTGAAAAAAACAACAACATTATCATATTCTCTAATCTGTCAATACATTGTGAGTTTTACACTTCAATGATGAATGATCATTGCATAAGTGCTGCTGAAATTTTCTATCTGAAAATGCACTTAATCACTGATGTTAATGCAGCAATAAGAAAAGGCTAGTTCTAATTTCAACATAAAATTTTTCTTTATAAATCAAATAAAGTAGTAGATGTCCCCGTCCAACATGTCAATAAGGAAGTTCAGGTGATGCATCTGAACTGATCTCCTTCACATCCATATAATCTATTTTTAATCTTGACATATGAACTATATACAAGTCAGATTTTAAAAGCTATAGAGACTAATAGAAACAAATGTTAATTTTTTTTTTTTTAAATTTCCTTATCTGTCAATTTAACGAATTGATAATCGCGCATTCTAAACATATTTTATCGATTTTATTAATCCTTGTTTGAATAAATACTCTAACTGGGCATAAATCTGCAGCACCACATAACAAAGTATTTGTTCAAAGTACATAACAGACAGTCGGATGAAAACTTAAAATGCTGGAAAAATTTACAAAATGAAATATTGTCATACCTCTCTCTTGGTGAAAGCAGAAGCTTTCATCTCCCTTTGAGATGTCAAAATGGCAATTGGTCCTTGATAATTTGCTGGGTATAAAGCCAGTCTCTGCAAGAGCTGTTTTACCGATTCAGAAATAAATATTGAACCCAACTTTATAACCAAAAACGAACAAAAACAAAGATGATTAAGCATTACGTTGGATGGAATCAAAATCAGGATCTTAAACACCAATAACCGAAATCATTATCTGTTAAACCAAACAAAGCCCCAAGTCTAGACCTTGACAGTTGACACCAAGTAAACTCGGGGAAAACCAAAATACTGAACCAAACAGCATAAGTTCAAAGACAAATGCCAAAAACACAAAATATACCACCCTCGAATCACTATCATCACTTGTATTTCACTCAAAAACCGAAAAATTTTCAATTTGAAGTAAAAAATAACTCTAAAGAAATCCCCAAATCAAATCTGATTTCAACAGCCATCAGAATCCTAAAAACTCGCACAAAAATCAAAATTAATGTTATCATACCATTATCATCAAAATCGCTTGAATCACTCGTCCTCGTCGACATCAGCTGCATCCTCGAAGAACTTAAGAACCTCACAGTTATTCCTGTTCCGACCTCCACCTGATTTGTGTTCATCGGCACCACCACCGCGTTTACGCTTGCTGTCGGTGGCTACCGCTTTGCCCTTCGATGTCATTATCTTAGCGAATCACATGAAAGGTAGAGAGAGACTAGAAAGTGAAGTGGGTTTGAATGGGGAGAAATGCTAACATTTTTGTTCCAATTTTTACAACTAGCATAAAATATAAATATAATAAATAGATGAATAAATAGAATATAAATATAAAATATTAATTAAAATAAATTAGAATAAAAAAAATATTAGAGTAAATAGGTCCTGTTTAGCTGTGGAAAACATTTTCATTTTTTCTTTTCTTTAGTTTTCTTGTTTTCTATTTTCCAAAATTGAAAACAGAAAATTATGTTCTTTTACATATATTTTCAGTGATTTTGTTTTCTGATTTTTCTATAAAAATATTTATTATTATTGTTGTTGATTTTGTATTTTTTGAACAATGATTGAATTTATATTATATTCACACTATACAAAATAATATAGTTATAAAATGAAAATTTTTTAATAATAGTAAAATAAAATATAAAATAATTCTAATATTTTATTAAATAGAATTGTTGCTGACATTCTCACTAATAAATATATACAATAAAAATAAAAGAGATAGAATATATTTTATTAAATAGAAGTTTTCTAGGTAATACTTATAATTTAGGAAATTTTGAAAATAGTTCTCTAATTTTCTAAATAGGAAAATTCTACAACTAAACGTGTAATTCTATTTTCCAATTTTCTAGAATACAAGCATTCTTTTCCACAACTAAACATGATCATTGTATTTCTCGTTCTCGTATAAAATTTTCACTATTTTTCAAAAATTCGTTGCATTTTTCAATAAGTGTCACTTTTAAAATAACTCCACCAGTTTAAAGCACTCCGACACTACCGCATCGTGCCACAGGTCACCCTTTCCCTCTCCTTGCATTAAACAAACCAATTCAATGAAAAATATTATTTATTTCAATATTTTTTTTTATCCCATTAATATAAAATATTTATATTTTTAATATAAATTAAATAAATATATATATGGTTATAGTACAAATATTTTATACTAGTTGGAATAAAAAATATTAAAATAAATAGTATTTTTTATTTTATAAAAGTATTATTAAAAATTAAAAAATAATAATGTTTTTACAGTAAATGTCACTAATTTTTTCAACTTACATATATTTAAAAAATGTCATTAAATTTATATTTTTAATGATATTTTTAATAGTAGTCCAAATAAAAAAAAGGTCATAAGATAGTATTTATTACATTTACATGCAAATTTGAAAGTGTCACCAATTTTATGACATTTTTTCTCTAAATATCATTATTTTAATGATTAAATAATAAAAACGTAAATAAATTATATAGAAATTACAACACTTTATAAAAAAGGTGTTATTAATTTTATAAAAATAGTGGCACTTTTATAAAAGTATTGTTAAATTGCGAAATTACAAACTTTTTCTATAAGCGTCACCAATTTTTCTGACTTATATACACATTATAAAAAACCTCGTTAACAATCTTAATTTAATGACCTTTTTAAAAAAGTGTCACTAACACACTAATTTAACAACATTTACTAGAAGTGTCGTTAAATTAGTATCATACGAGCATCCTCAATAGCCTTTTTATTTCTCTTATTACTTATATTTAAGAATTTTATATTATTAAACGATTTCCATATCTTTTTTCTTACTTATCTTATAGCATCTCCAACAGTCTCCATATTTCACTCTACCTTCTAACAACATTCATATTTCATTCCTTACCTATCTCATTTCCTAAAATTTATATTATCCATCATCATATTTAAAAGTCACTAGGAGCTCCAAAGTAATATTTTATTATTTCTTTTTCCTCTCTTTTGTTCTTTTCTCTCTCTCTTTTTTTTTGTCTTACTCTCTCTTCGTTTTCTTTTTAAATAGTTTTATTGATAAAAATTTAAAATAAGAAGTAAGATAAAGAATATTGTTAGAGTGCACACAATTTTCAAAACAAATTGAAATATGAAATGAATTTTTTATAATATAATAGAAAGTGAGATAGAGAGCATTGTTGGGAATACTCACACCATAAATTTTAAATTCTCTTTCTTTAGATTTAAGAGTAACGAGGATCTTCTTAGCAATAAATTATTATTTCTCTTTCATTTATTTCATTCTTTTATCTCTTTTTTTTTTTCTTAGCTTTTATTCTCTCTCTTCATTTTTTTAGATAGTTTTATTGTAAAATTCAGTAGATCACTAGACTTAGACTTAACTCTTCTTAAAAGTTTGCTCAAAAATAGGTAATTGTTCAAACCATTATAAACTCTATTAATTTTCTAATCCCACTTGATGTGGGATTCAACACCCCTATCTCACGCTCAGGCCCGTTATAGGAGTACAACACAGTGAATGATCACTTGGAACGTAAAAGTATAGCAGACCGTACTGTTATTAAACTATGGCTTTAATACCATGTTGGATAGAAAGAATGAGAAAATTATTCATTGATCTAATGAACAATACAAAGGGATCATTCTTTTATATTATACAAGACTACAAGAGAAAGAAAAACTAATAAACTCTAACAACTATTTAACAGAATTTCGCGCTAATAACAAGAAATTGAAGAATAAATAAAAAGGCACCGCTCTGTAGTAAAATGCTCAACATCACTTCTAATTAATGAAATAGTAAACAGCTGATATCTTATACATGAATGGCGGTTACCATAAAGGAGATTCTTGATTGCAATTGCTCAATCTCTACAATTAAATGATCTGTTGTTAAATTTCGTGTTATTTCTTGCTAATCAATCACTGATCAGCTTTACTCTTACAACAATCGGTTGTTCATGGGAAAAAGGGAGAAAAAATAACTTGCGTTGTGTGAAGGAAGGAAGAAGCCATAACAATGGCGATTCTTATCAGCTACAGAATTCAGATAATCCAAGTATAATCCTATTTACAAACCTTCTTGATGGAAATAACTACCTAACTTGGAGTCGATCCATGAGGATTGCGTTTAAGGCGAAAAACAAGTTGAGCTTTATTGAAAATGATGGATTTGCACTTGATGAGGATAGTGAGGAATATGATCAGTGGTCTAAAGTAGACTCCATAGTCACTTCATGGATTCTAAATGCTATTCAAAAGGACATAGCTGAGTCCTTCATTTACATAGAATCTACTAAGGTTCTTTGGAAAGAACTTGAAGATAATTTTGATCAATATAATGGACTACAAATATATCATCTTTAGAGAGAAATTTCATCTGTCAAGAAAAGAAATTAGAGCATTAACAGTAACTATACTAGAATAAAGAAACTTTGGGAAGAGTTAAATTGTGTTAGTCCAATTCCTCACTGTGCATGTGTTAGTCCTATTCCAGTGTATATACCTTCATTGCATCTTCACCCGTATCCAAGGTAGTGAATTTTTGGCACTCCTAGTGTATGTCGATGATGTTCTTATTTCTAGCAATTCTGAGAGTGCCATTCAAGCAGTTAAAGCATATCTCCATAAAGAATTCATTATAAAGGACCTGGGCCCATAAAAATCTTCATAGGCATAGAGATTGCTTGATCACCAGATGGCATCTTTATTTGCCGAAGAAAATGTATTCTAGACTTGATTGTAGAAGCTAGCTTGACCATTGCTAAGGCAGTGGCCACTCCCATTGTCAAAGGAAGAACTCTATCAGCAAGTGAAGATCCTTTACTGTCAGATCCTCAACCCTACCGTAGACTTATTGGCAAATTATTGCATACTGCTTTTACAAGGCCGAATGTCACTTATGCTATGCAACACTTGAGCCAGTATGTTTAGGCTCCCTACCAACCCTATTGGACTGCCGCTTTGCATGTTTTAAGTTACTTGCAAAGGAGTCTGGTTAAGGGGCTCTTCTATTCTAGCCACAACACTCTTCAATTGGAAGCTGTTAATGATACAAATTAGGCCATTTGTAAAGATACTCGATACTCACTAACAGGTTACTGTGTCCAAACCCTTATCATATGCTTCCTTTGATCAAATGTACTTCAAGTTGGGCCTGTCACTGCTGTAACACGCCTCAACTTGAGGGAGAGATGTAGAAGATATCAGTTGTGCACCGTTTCATTAATTAGAAGTCATGTTGAGCATTCTACTATAGAGCGGTGCCATTTTATTTATACTTCAGTTTCTTACTATTGGCGCAAAATTTTGTTAGATAGCTGTTAAAGTTTATTAGTTTTTCTCTCTTGTAGTCTTGTGTAATATAAAAGGACGATCCCTCTGTATAGTTCATTAGATCAATAAATAATATTCTCAATCTTCTATCCAATATTTATTAATAAAAAAAAATTAAAGTAAGGAATGAAATAAAGAGTATTGTTGGAGTGCACACAAATTTTAAGATAAACTAAAATAGAGAGTAAATTTTTTATAATATAATAAAAAATAAAATAGAGAGCATTGTTGAAGGTAATCTAATAGATCATTTTCTTGTAGTTGGAAGAGGAAGTCAATTGTACCCAGAAGGCAATCCCCATTCATTTGAAGATAGATAATTGTCTCTTTAACTTTTTAAAATATATATAATAAATTTATATCATTTTTTAAGATTTGTTCCCTAAAATAGAGGGTGGCAATAATAACACATATCTAGTAACTCACTCATTTTCATCCATTTAAATTAGGGTACGAGTCATAAATGGTTTCAACCAATTTTGACCTTCTAATATATAGGTGGATTAGAGTTGGGTTTGAACATCCATTTAAAACTATATATAAATTTAAAAAAGAACTTAATTTTTTTTACTCCAAATTTTTATTAAATTTTTTATAAAATTTTTAGAAAAATTATTGAACATATTAATAATTTTTAGCCATTTTTTATATGTTTACGTAAAGATTTTCAATGTCATTTTTTTTTCTAAATTCTTTATTAATAAAAAATAAATTATGTGATTTTGTAGTTAATATATATTTATTATTGTTTTTACTAATAAAAAAAATAACTTTTTGAAATTTTCGATGTAATTTTTAAAAAAATAATAATTGCACGTCTAAACTGTCTCATCCACTTATTTGGGGCACCAATTTATGCACATGAATAAAAATCGAATAAGTCAAGACGATCGGAAATTGAGCATATTGTGTCTAAAACAGCATGATATAATCAGAGTCTAATTACGGACTCAAAGAAAATAAATAATTAATATATGGACTTGTAATACTAAGCAATTGAGTGAGACTGATAAGAGGGGTAAAATCATAAATTTATGATTTTTGGTCCAACGAGCGAGTTATAAGTAGAACATACTGATATGTAGAGCATATTAAGATAAATATATGAGTAAAATTTTACATCAATATTCATTAATTTAGAGTCTCAAATTAATGAAAAAAGATTAAGGTTCCAGTTAAATTTTATATATATATATATATATATTATGTTTATATATTAAATGAGTAAATGTATAGGTTAGGGTGGTTAAGGGTTAAATGAGTATAGTTCTCATATGATAATTATATGGATAATGGATATCAAACAATCCAATCTATATCCACTCTAACCTACTCATTTGCCATCCTATATCTTAATGATATTATAAGTCTATTTTTACACCATTTAATTTAGATTTCAATTTTTTTATTCCAAATGTATGTACTAAATATAAATTATATCATTTTCTAAGATTTGTAACCCTAAAAATATTAAAAATTTATTTTTACACCTCTTGATTTATGCTTCTAACTTTTTATCACTTTGACTTAGGATTCAGACTCTGTTAAAGCTTAGCTTAATCCTCTCTCACCTTTTGTTTCTCTTTTTTAGGAGTCATCAACCTTGGCAACTAAACCATGAATTTACATTTATAAAAAACGGTTAAATTTAACTGTATATAAAACTGAACCGATAATTTTTTATGCATTAGGTTTATATATGAAACTGAACTCAATAACTTTGTGTGATTTTTTATCAAAAAAATTTAAAAAAAAAAACTGTGTGATTTTCACTTATGAAAATGAAAATTACCAAATTATATTTTGTAATTAGATTTATATTACATTTTATTATCTCTTGAGATTTATTTATAAGAGAATTTAATTTAAAAGATTTACTTTCTTTTTGTATTAAAGGGTTCAAGAGCAAAAAAATCGAATAATGAATTCAACTAGAATAATATGTATAAACTATATTAGTTCAAGTCAATTATTTCAGTTTCTTTAATTTATTTATTTCTTTTTCTTTAAATAAAAAAAATTCGAAATTTGAACATTATATATTTTTATTAGGAGACATGCATATAATTCGAAAACTTCTAATCTAGACCTATTCATAAAATAAACTGATGACAGCCTACGTACTATACATGGTAAATTATAATTAATTTATGAAATTTTTTATGAATATGGTGAAGACAAGTCTTGTACAATTATTCATGACTACACACCCATATGATAAATCATATGATCAATAATTTTCAAATTTTCGACTAGTTTTATCGATTGAAATGAAATTGCAACCACTATCACTGTCATCCAATCAAAACTTCCATTCTACTCATAGACATAAGGAAGATAATAAAGCATTTATGTTTACCCATATAACTAATCAAGAAATTTTTTTGATCTATAAATCTTTTGTTTAATTTAAATCCCAAAACATAATGTTACTATAACAATTTCGGGGAAATTATAAAAGAACTTTTTAACAATTCATTTTTTATTATTCTTCTATTAATTAAGATAGAGAAATTTAAATTTTTGAGAAAAGACATTTAAAATGTAAAGGGAAAAAAATTAAAATGGCACCCAAAAGGGAATGGAGGGAGTATTTATTTAAAATGGAAAAAACATAACTATGACTGAAGCTGAAAGTGAGTTAATTGAAAACAGAAGTTCATTAAATAAAGAAGCATAAAATTTAGAACACATGTCCTATGCATAAAGAAAAGCAATTCAGTGGAGAAGAGGAATCCATGTGAGGTGTTCTGTTTGGGTTACCCATTTTCATGTGAATTTATCTATTTTCTTAGTTTCTTTCATTCCATGTGATTCAATTCAATTTTCCATTTTGTCCTCTTCTAATTAATTTCCCCTTCAATTATAAATACCCTTTTAATTTCTTCCAAGTTTGATTACATTTTCGTCATCTTCACTATCTCTAAAACTCAAAGCAATGAAAAGTTTGGTCTCCATTATAGCTTTCCTTGCTGTTGCTAATCTTATTCCAACCTCTACCTTTGCTAGAGACAGTCCATGGCATCACTCAAGTATGTTTTCTTTCATTTTCTTTTGGCAAAAGACACATATAACTACTAGTAATTGTTAGTTTTTGCCATTTGGCATCTTGACTAGTTTTTAATTCAAATTGTCCTTTAAACTTCGGTTTTGATCTATTTTGTACTTTAAAATTAAAAAATACGATACATCCGGTCACCGTATGATGATGTAACATGTCGAAAAAGTACATTACACATCGTTCAAGGAGCATATTACATTAAAAAATTAAATTTGTTATGGACAAAGTGGACCAAAAATAAAATATAAAAAGAATTTGGTCTAAAAGCCAAACAAGAAGAGAAAATAGTAGAAGCGGACAATTATATAAGGCAGAATATATCTTATGTCTTTTCCTTTTATATAGAAAAAAAACTAATTTTATAGTGTGACATTTTACAGGCCATGGCTATGATAGTAACCAGCAAGAGCAGTCTGCTCCATTAATGGCGAAGCCAAGTAATTCCATTGGAGAGAGAGAAAGTTCAGTCCAAGTTGTAGGGTCAAGATTGCCTGATTGCAGCCATGCTTGTGGGTCATGTTCCCCTTGTAGATTAGCTATAGTTAGCTCACTATGTGCCTCCCATGCTCAGGCTGCTGAGACATGTCCTGTTTCTTATAGGTGTATGTGTAATAACAAAGCTTACCCTGTTCCTTAATTGTTTTTAATTTTATTTGCAAATAAACATTTTTCTCTTTTTTTTAATGTCATTCTTATAATTCAATAATATTTTAGTTAACTTCGAAACCTAATTAATGTTATTGAAGTTAGAAAGACTAATAGAATTTTATAAAACTCTACTTCATGAACAAGAGATGTGAAATTAATAACAAATGTGAAATACATATCTCCTAATATATATGATAATATATAAGAATAGATTCATAAAAATTATTATAGTTATGGTAGAACTTTTATTTTTGAAGCAAATATTAACCATATTTGTTCATTTTTGTTATTTTACTGATTCAAAATATTTTTTATATTTTATTTTTGACCCACTTTATTATTTAATATTTTAAAAATACGATAGAGTAGACTATCATAAGATGACATAACATATTGAAAAAAATATTTGTGCATAAAATACATGTGTTACTTTTTGATATTTTTCAACTGATATGAAATATATTATGATAAAAATTTATATTTTAAAAAATAAAATGGACAAAAAATGAAATATAAACTACAACTCGAATAAAAAAAATCAAATGAGCAAAATAATGAAGGATATGTCTTTTCCCCAATATTAATAAGGAAAGTTCTTGCTTAGAATGCTCCTATTACACACCATCTATGAGAAGCAAAATTCAAGACTCAATCTCTCCCGTGGATACCTTCTTGCTTAAACTCAAATATATTCAGAACACAAAATGAAAATTAAATAAAAAGGTTGTATGTGCTGAAAAATAAAGATGAAATAAAATCAAGATCTGAATTCAAGATACCTTTCAAGTAGGGGTGTCAAAATGGGTTGGCTTGTCATGTCGAGGATGACACAATTATGATCAATACGAATAGGTGGATGATATGATTAGGATTAATATGAATATGATACGTATAATACGTTTAACTTTTGGGATCATAAAATCCAGTACAAACACAACATAATTATATTTTTTTGAATTATTTAACACGAAATGATACAATCCGATACGACAATTATATTTTTTGGGTCATTTGATACGACACGATACGATCTGATACAATTATGTTTTTTTAGGTAATTTAATACGATATAACTGTTGAGATTATATGCTCTTCAAAGCATATTATGTATTTATTACATTTTTCATTTTTTGATGATAAAACTCTTGAGGTATTTCATTATATATAGTTTGCATGAGAATTTTAAATAAATGTCATTTTAATTATATTATATGTATTTATGTGATTTTTACAGATAATCATAGAAAACATAAATATAAGTTATTTTATGATTAAATAATTGTGTTTCACAGTTGATAAATAAAATTGGACACTTTATTTATGTTTAGACTGTAGTAAATTCATTGAATGATTTATCTTGATCATGTATGAATTTACGTATATAGTTTGTCTACATAGAACATGATAAAAAATGATATTTAATAATTTTAAATAACTGTCAAATTTATTAAATCTCATATACATTGATTTTACTATAATCTTAATCTTGAATTAATTACAATTTCATATTTATAAATATTAATTCATTTGAGTTATTAATGAGTGAGACTTAATTAAAAGTCAATATACTCAGTAACTTGGTGAGTGTATTTATGAATTATAATAATTATTAATTAACAATATAGAATTTGTACTAAAATATCTCTTGATGGATTTTCGGTATTTGATTATTAAATTCTCTGGTCAGAGTATGTCAAAAATAATTATAAATTATTTTTTATAATGAGATTGTTAAAATATGATCATTAGAGAAAATCAACAAGTGTTAAGGTATAAGATGTAATTAAATTAATTGGACATTTGAGATATTAATTTAATTATTGATATTGTACAAATGATTACTAAATAAAGAAATGAATATGGCATGAGTCAAATTTATATTAATCCCTGACAACATACAATTATGGAGTTTCGAGTTTTTTAATGGAATAGTTTGGAATTAATAATTAAACTTATTTAATTATAAGTAAATTATCGGTAACTACTATTGTATGTGTCCATATGATTCCCAGATTAACTCATTTAATTGATTGTATCATTATATATTTTGTTAATTAGCAAATTGGGCGCTAGGTCCATAAATGAACAAAGTTAAAACCTTTTTGAATTGTATGCGGAGAAGAAATTTTTATTTAAATAATTATTTTAAATTTTAGATGTTCTAATTCAATTAGAATTAAAATAGTTAAATTATCTAAAAAAAATAATAGAATATTTTATCTTGATTATTTATAATATAAGGGATAAAATTTGTATCACTTATCTATTTTCTATTCAAAATAGGATAATAAGTGATAATATTCACGTATCTCTTAAATCCTATCGAAAATAGGATTTTAGATTGAAAAGAACACTATCACATACAAGAGCCATAGTTTTAGAAATTCTATAAGAGAGTTAATTGCGTTTCTTTCTTGTTTTTACTGAGAGAAAGAAAACAAACATTCAAGAAAAAAATGATCATGGCCATTTTATTGAGTGAACTAAGAAAAAAAAATTAATTATTTTTCTTTAGTTTTCTTGGAGCAAGAAGAAAGTTCATACTTGCATAAGATCAAGAAAGCTAAGTGCATAGAAAAAATAATTTATATTTTATTTATTAGTTTTGACCTTAATTGTTCAAATTGCTAATTACTTAATTTTGTAATGCACAACGTGTTCGTGTCCACCCGTCTAATATAATCAAACTTGAGAATAATTCGAAAGATATATGCGGACGAGATTGTTAGTAAGATTTTGTGTGAATGTTGACATCCATCATCAAAAGATATGATTTCAATAATTTAATTATTTTGTACATAATATGAGACGGTCTCATTCGACTTCGAGAGAATTTTTCTGCTGCGTTTTATTTGATAAAATTGTTTTATTAAAAGTTCTTATAAATTTTAAAATATTCCCAACAATAACACCACTAACATGATACGAAAATGATATTTATATATTATTTTTTGTAAAATAATATTATTAATCTTGATATTTCAGCAAATTTACTTGCATTATATAAACGAGTTGGGTTGAATTGACATAACATGAAAAAAGTATACGGATTGTAACGGGTTCACATGTCAACCCATGACATGACACGATTTGAGTCATATCATAAATAGGTCGAACCGTTTATAATACGAACCCGTATAAATTCAATATTAATCCACTAACTTTACATATTTCGTATATCAAACTCACGTATTATGACCCATTTTGACAATTCTACTTTCAAGATGATATATAAAGAAAATATTAATCAATCATTTATAAAATATTGACTTTTTCTTTTTCTTTTTTTTATTGTTTTAAAAAGAAAGCCTTTTATGAATGATTAAACCAATAGCTTCATTTTCTCTCAATTTTTTTCTTCTTTCTTTTTCTAGTCACCATCTTTTTTAAGCAATGAGAAGTAATTTTTTTATCATTATTGATCTTAAGTCACCTTTCTATATATTATTTATTTATTTATTTTTAAAATAAGTGATTATTCTTCATAAATCTATATTTTTATTTTATTTGTTTTATTTTTTGTGATTTCGTTGTCTTGTTGCAACATTTAGTTTTGTTGTCTTGTTATAACGTTTTGTTTCCATAGTGTTATTGCAGCATTTCTATGTGAACGATTCAGACTAGCAAAATATATTCAATTCAACAGAAATAACAAATCAGATTATTGTTATCAGTATGTTTTAAAATTGGATTCATAAGTATTCTAGTCACTATAATATTATTAAATTTGTAAGTTTTGAGCCAATTTATTATGTTATTAACTTGAATACTGTAAATTTTTTACTATTTTATCTTCTATATTTTTTAGTGAAATTATATAATTTCTATCGATATATTATTACAATTTGAATTAATGGAATTATTTTCCTTGAATGAAAAAAAAACACTTTTCAAGATGAAGCAAAATATTATCCAAGTTGTTTACTCCCTTGCCCTTTTCTCTTCTTTTCCTTGTTTATCTATTTGGGTTCTGCTAGGCATGTACTGAGTTACGATATTTAAAACATTAGTTTTTCATTAACAAATAATGCACGTAATTATTAAATATTAAATTTGTCATTCATTATCGTTTAATTTTTATATTTTTTTTATTAATTTATTTCATATTATTATGATATTTGAACTATAATGAATTATAGAAGTGCATGTTTATCTTAAATGCTATCAAATTACTAATTTGTCTATTATTAAAAGTATATAAAATAAAGATAGTAAATATTTTAGGGTAATTTTGCATGTCCTTCTCTATTTTCACTTTTATTTATACTAGTTTTTCACTAATGTTCTTTACATGTGATTATTTGATATTGCAATTGTAATTAATTGCTCTTTGATTTTTATATAATTTTTTTATTTTTCATTAATTTGTTTCATCTTATTATGGTATTTTATTCATATGAATTATAAGAGTGTATATTTATCTTAAATTCTATCAAATTACTAATTTGTCTATTATTAATAGTCATATATAAAATAAAAGTAGTAAGTACTTCACAATTCTACTAATAATAAATTATGTATAGTGAATTATGGTGATAAATTTATAGAATTATTGATTAGAATTTGATTGTTCATCGTTCTGAACTTAATTTTTCATCCTTTTGAACTCGATTGTTCATCGCATGTTTATCACTTATAATTAAATTTAATATTTATATTTTGATTATACATCATTTTGAATTTGATTGTTCATCATCTTGAATATAATTGTTCATTATTTTCAACTTAATTGTTTATTGCATATTTATTACTTATACCACATTTTTATTAAGTTATTTTATTATTTTATTACTTATTAATATTTATTTTAATTATTTTAATATTTATTATTTAATAGAAAAGTATTTAAAATAATATAAATATTATATAAAATAAATAGACATTATATAAAATAATATTAAAATAAAATAAAAAATAAACCAATTAAAATAATATTAATATTAAATTCATATTAAAATAAATAAAATAATATAAGTCACAAATATATTAAAACTAATATTTTTTCATCTAAAACAATAAAAAAATAAATAATTAAAACACTCAATAATACTAAATAATTAAGTTAATTAATTTAATAAGTAATAAAAATTAATAAAATAAAATAATTTAAATATTTAATAGAAAAATATTTAAAATTAAATAAATATGATATAAAATTAAATAAAATTAAGATAAATGAAATTAAAGTAATATTAATTGTAAATTTATATGGAAATAATTGTTAATTATAATTAATTCTTATTTCATACTATATATATAAAAAATCGCACTTGATGTTGAATTTATAGGTTTGTTGATTAGAATTTGATTGTGCATTGTTGATTATTCATCGTTCTAAATTTAATTGTTTATCGTTTTGAATATGATTGATTATCGCATGTTTATTACTTATAGATTTAATATTTATATTTTAATTGTATATCACTTTGAACATGATTATTCATCATCTTGAATGTGATTTTTTATTGTATGTTCATTATCACTTATTAATATTTAAGTTAACTAATTTAATAAGTAATAAAATTAATAAAATAAAATAATTTAATAAAAAATATTTGGAATAATATAAATAATAAAAAAATTATATAAAATAATATTAAATAAAAAATAAACCAAATTAAAATAATTTTAATATTAATTTATATTAAAATAAATAAAATAATATAATTTACAAATATATCAACACTAATATTTTTTTCATCCAAAACAATAAATAATTCTAAAAAACTCAATAATACAAAATAAATAAGTTAATTAATTTAATAAGTAATAAAATAAAATTAACTTAAATATTTAGTATTTTAATAAAAAATATTTAAAATAATATAAATATTATATAAAAAAATAAAAAATAAATTAAACCTATTAATTATTTTGTTCATTATGATTGTCCATTATTTTTTTACCATACCTTCCTAATATTTTTTTCTTTCTTTTTAATATTAATTATCTATTTTTTTTTAAATAGAACATAGTTATTTAGTCCTAATAGAATTTGACTTCTAATTAATGAACTATTAACCTTATTAACTAATACAATTGTGTTAGTTTTTTTTGGTAAATTTACATGTCCCCCTTATTCCCACTTTTATATATACTAGTTTTTTATTAACGTGTTTTTCACGTGATTATTATATATTAGATTCGTCATTAATCACTATTTGGTTTTTATATAATTTTTTTAATATTTACTATATATTTTGTATTATGCATTTCATGTTTTCCCCTTTTAACTTGCATGGGATAATTAGATATAGGAACTTGCCATTAATCATTATTTAGTTTTTATATAATAATAATAATTTTATCTGATAAATTAATTTTAGTTACTTTTAATTATCATATAATTAAATCATATTTAATTTAAATATTAATAGTTAATGATGATGATACTATATATAAAAAAATCACGTCAAATTATTTGACTCATTAATTATCTTGTCCATTATGATTGTTAATTTTATTTACTATATATGAATTATCTAGGGGTATATATGGTCTGGTCCAATCCAAGGATTACAAAATTTCCAAAACTGTATTGAAATATCGGGGATTTTTAAATATAAGTATTGTATTGCCAAAAATAAATCTTCATATTGTATTGTTCCAAAAATTCGGGACAGTTTTTCGGTTCTTTCAGTGCTAAACAATACAGTACAATACAATACAAATAATTTAGTATTTGAATAATATAATAGATATAGACATAAAAATCTAACCACAAAAATAAAACTTGATGCAAAATTTTATAGTTCCATGCAATGTTGATATCGTAATAAATTGCTTAAAACATTCATATTTAATTAACATAAATAGCAATTCATCATCGATAATTATTCTAACTAAAACTTTTTTACCCGTTTATTGATTAAATATAAAGTATTTTTTAAAATTTTATGTTTAGAAGTTTTAAATTTTTATAAGAAATACACTAGACTAGATGATAATAAAAAAAAAAGTATATTACTATACTAGAGGATTAAAAAAGATACAATTAAGTTTGAATGATTACAAAAGATATAACTAATATAATTAAAATAATATAAAAAATGATATTAGTAGTTGAATATATGATTAATGTAAATTTAAATATTTGAGGATTTATATGATGAAGGAAAATGATATTAGTGGTTGCTAAAATTTATATGATAAATGTGTCATGAACCCTTATAAATTAATTATTAACAAAATTTAGATCAGTATATAAGCTTAATACAAAATAATTATCTTAGTAAGAACATATATAACATACCAGAGAATTAATATAATTAAGAAAAATAATATCAGTGGTTGCTAAAATTTAAATTTGTCACGAACTTGTATATTATTTAGAAAAAAATTCATGGTTTATCTATATTTAAATTCTTTTTTCATATTTATCTATAGTTTTGTGTCTTCTCATTTTTACCGAAATTTTTTTCCTACCATTTTTTTTCTTTTCTTCTTCGTCCTCTTTTTCTTCTCCATTGAACTCTCCTCAACTATTTTAATTGCAGAAGAGATTAGCAAATGGACTACCAAGGTGATTCATCCAAATTTTGCTTTCAAATCGGCTAAAATTTCACCTCTTGCCATCACTCCAACTTCTACCAACTCCATCAAACGGACCAAGACCATCTCCGTTGTTGCCAAAAAATCCAAAATTCTCCCTGGCCCAAAACTTTTTTCTTCTTGTCTATCGCTTCTTACAGAGAAAAGTATAGCGAGCAGTTTTTGTTGATTCGAATTTTGCTAGAAGAGGAGTCAGTGCGTCGAGAATAACAACAGAGATATTTTAAGAACTCTTGCAAAGAGAGCAAAATTAGTATTTGATATCAAATTTTTGCGATGAAAAAACAAATTCACAAACCTAACCCATGTTGTGTGGCAATCATTACAGAATTGGAAATTAGATAGATTTTAAATGCAATATTACAACATTTGTACAAAAAAAAAAACTATAAATGCAGGTAGCACTTACATATGGTTGTTAGTGTTATTTTTTTTGTTTAAACATCACTAAGATATCTCTAAGGTATACCTAAAGTATTTTTATAGAATTTTTAAAGATATACCAAAATAGCCTTAAAATATACCTAAAGAATTCTTAGGGAGTTCTCAAAGAATTCCCAAGGAATTACCAAAGGTATACTGAAAGTATTTCCAGGGAATTCCTTAAAAATTTTCAAGGTATACCTAAAATATCCGCAAGATATACTTAAGGAATTCAAGGGATAATTAAGGAATTCCTAAAGTATACCAAACTGTTTGTTTAAGAATTTGTAATGATTTGCATTTTGATTGAATTATATTATTATTATTTTTCTTCTTTAATGATCAATTCTTATTATTTTAATTTTTTTTGTTATTTATTTATGAAAATTGAACTTAGATGTGCTGAAGGTATGTCAAATATATACCGTTTGGAAATATTTTGGGAGTAATTTTGAGATTTATATACTGTTGTAATTTTAGAAATTTTCGGTAAAATTGAAAAAAACTTATCGCTGGTAAAAATGTAAAAAGGTATTCGTTTTTTTATTTTTGTAAAATTTTCTATTATTTATTAATAAAATTTTGATTAGTGTATAACTTTAATATAATATAATTGTCTTGATGAGAAAATAATATAAATATCTGAGAATTAATATAATTAAGAAAAAAGATATTAGTGGTTGGTAAAATTTATATGATAAATCGATCACAACCCATGTATATTAGTTATTAATAAAATTTAGATTAGTATAAAGTTTAATGTAGTTTAGTTATATTGGTAAAAAATAATATAAATATATATTCTAAACTAATAATATAGTAATATTTGAAATTTAAATTATTAGGTATATAAACTCATAAGTATAAGTATGTAATTTTGTGATTATTTAATTTTAACACACACATATATATATATGTATCTTCATTAATTATAAAGTATATAAATATATAAGTTTATTAAGTATATCTACTAAATGTATATTTTATTTATTAATATAATTTAAATTATTATATAAGTTTAATATAACACAATTAGTGATAAGAAATTATTGTAAAAAATGAAAATTAGCAATATATTATAAATATTTTTGTATTTCTATATTAATAGCAAAGAAAGTTTATTGATATAATAGTAAACTTAGTTTAAATTCTTATAGAAATTATAGATTTAAATGTTTATACTACCATCATACAATTTTTAGCGTATAAAATTTTCAATTATTTAATGTCATTGTCAATATCATATTAATTTTATTAAATAATTAATAAATTTTACTATCATTGAATTTTATTATATTTGTATAATAAAACTGTAAAAGTTATATCTAATTTTATATATAATTTATTTAATAATTATTAGTTATTATATATACTAATTTTAAACATTTAGATATTGGTTATTTTTGTACAATTCGGTTTTAAAACAGTTTAATATAGTTCTCGGTTCAAATATTACTAAAAGATCTAAATCCATCAAAATTAAAGTTAACGGTCTAATTCATTTCGATTTTAGTCAAAAAGTCAATAGTACATCTCGGTTCTTAATTTTTTTTTCTCGATTTTTCAGTCCAATTCAGAAAGATTTAAAATTCGTATATACTTCTAGAATTTTCTTATCAATTATATTTCTCTTACCTATATATAGTTACCTAGTCCTAATAGGACTTCTAATTAATGAATTATTAATACTATTCACTAATAAATTATTTTATTAAATGACAAAATTAATTCAATTAACTAATATAATTACGTTAATTTTTTAGTAAATTTTTTTGTATTCATATTCCCATTATAATTATGATATGATATGATAAAGAATAACTATCTAAGTTATATAGTCTTCGATCCACTGAACTTTCTAATTAACCAAAAAAAATAAATAATCATTTGACTTTCTATATTTGTCGCATGACTTATTAAATACTGAAATTTATTTAAAACATTCAATTAAATAATTTATACTTTTTTTGAGTTATTTTTTACATACCTAAATTTATTTATAATAACTTGTTAACACTTAATTAAATTTGTTTATAATAATGACCGAGGGGTAGAACTCATGCTCAATGCCATGCATCCCTTATATTGTGTAATAGCCAATTTCAATATATGTATAATAGGTCATCAAAAAAGTAGAGTGCTAAGACACTTTTGCCTATTAAATTACGCCATCCGGAAAAGATAGACTTATTTTCTATTTTTGATGGTTTAAAATTCTATGACACTTTCTTTTTTTGATATGTAGTTATTTTGTTCAATTACTAATATATCCATCCTTATTTATATATACCCTTATTAAATATGCCTAAATACCAATTTATTTTTTTTCAACTCTTGATTTAAATAATTTTTCAAATTGATTAGCATCTACATGAATATTAATTTGAGTCTTGCATTAAAAAGATCAAATCATTATTTTCAAGATAATAACGAACGAATGGTATTTTTTTTTTGTAAAAAATCAAGCAAATCATTAATTTAACTAAACTAACTAATTTTCTTAATATACGCATAAAATAGAACTAATCTTATCTTTTTCGAACGAATGAAGTATTTTTTTCTTTCTTCTTAATATTAGTTATATATATTTTTTTTATATATAAAGCATAATTATTTAGCCCTAATGGAATTAAACTCTAATTAATAAATTATTAATATTATTCATTAATAAATTAAATTATTAAATGATAAAATTAATTTAATTAATTAATACAATCATGTTGACTTTCAGTAAATTTGTATATCCCTCTCTCATTCACACTTTTATATATAGTATAATATGATAGATTATGATGACGATTTATCCTACTCCTATCCGTTACCAAATCTGATTAATACTATATCCATACCCTACCAATAACAAGATAATTATTTGCTTAAGTACATTAATATAAATTCAAAGTTTAATCATCAAATTAATTTACTATAGTACAATTTACAAAATCCTTGATCTTTTAGGTTCTTATATTAAATAAAATATATATACGGCGCCCTCCGTACAAATCTATTTTTACCATTTCTCTTCCTGAAATCTTTTTATTCTTTAGATTTTGATTTTGGTATATGTTAGCTCCTTAATTCAAAATTAAGTTACATCGCTCCACCTATTGCATATAGACAAAATAGTGCGAAAAACCACATGCACTTGTGTGTATTACCAGACCAATGAGCTTTGTCCAACATGAATTTAGATTAATATATATATATATATATATATATATATATATATATATTCATTTAATTTCTTCCTTGTAATTGCTACATACATATATAGCAATTACAAGGAAGAAATTAAATATATATAAATATATAGCAATTTGCTAATTAACTTTTACTAATTAGCATCTCTCTTTTTCCAACTCCCAATATTAGAAGAATTCGAAACTCCATGTCCTTTCTATAGGTTTTGAATTTTGAATGTTTCATCTTCTTTTATTTCCTTTGCATATAATATTATATTTATTTATTTATATAGCAACGAAGTTTATTTTATTCCTTTGACTTATATGCAGGTAGAGAATGAATTTTCAAATAGTCAAAGAAACCCTCCACTAAGGTAGCGAGACAACCCTGTTTTATATGCATAAACAATACTAACCAAGGAGTTCATCTAACTTCTATTTGTTCCCTAAAAACTAAGTAGACTATTTCTTCTTTTTTTGGTAATGAAAAAAACTAAGAGACTATTTATCACATAACCAAGCATTTTATTCAATTACCTATAAGGGTATAAATGGTTTAGTGTGGATCTATTCTAGTTATTAACTACAGTAAAATTCGTATGAAAATATTTTACTATCCTTCAAGTCCTACTCGATATAAATATAATTAATTTTAATAAGTGATTTTAGTTAATTGATTGAACATATATGTAGTCTAATAAAAAAAAAAATCAAATCTAAGTCAAGGAGACAACACTATGGTGCGCACTTTTCTTTCTTACGTATGTATGTACTTTGTGTCTCTTTTCCAATCACTTCATACTATTCAATGCAAAGCTTAGGCGTACTTATATTCCATTCAATACAAGGCTTAATAAAGCATTTAATTCTTGAATTTGTTAATTACGTATTTGCCATTGTGATCTTTAGACTTTTCCAAGAATCAATTTGACACTACTGTATATATATATAGGTAAAAATATTGACATGGACCTACAAGTAAAATTCACATAATAAATTAAGTGAAGTTATATGAACATTCATGTAATTCATGCGCACTTTATTTTTTTAAAAATTATTCTTAAAGGTATTTGAAAGGTATAAAAAAAATTTAAATTAAGAGCCATTTAACGTATTTGAAGGAGTCATGAGAATTTCCTTGGTAAAGCCCACAAGTGGTCAAGGTGTTTGCCTCCCCATTCATCAACTATCTAAATCAAATCAAAGACAACGGTCATATATTCAGCGTTTTCACATGCAACATATTCATCAATTCAACTATACAAGTGAAATCAATTTCTAATTCCAAGTTGAATAATTGAGATGGGCATATTCCCATATAATATTTCATGCCCTATATAACCAAACTTTCCCCATCTCAATTTTCATCTGCATATTTACTTTATCAAAATAACCAAACGACAGTTCTACTTGCCATTTCCCAAATTATACTCAATTATTAGAGCATAGCCATGCATCGCTCATCAATGGTAAAACTCCAGCGCCAACTTCTGAGCCAAACCCAGATGATGAATCGTGCAATAAAACCTTGTGATGTGTTCATTAACCATAGAGGCATCGACACAAAACGCACGGTGGCGACATTGCTTTACGATAATTTTTCTCGGCTAAACATAAGACCTTTCTTGGATAACAAGAATATGAAGCCCGGTGATAAGTTGTTCGACAATATCAATAGGGCAATAAGGCAATGTAAGGTAGGCGTTGCCGTTTTGTCTCCTCGATACTGTGAATCGTACTTTTGCCTTCATGAATTAGCTCTAATCATGGAGACTAAGAAGAAGGTCATTCCTATCTTCTGCGACATCAAGCCGTCGCAGCTTCAAATCGATATCGATAAGGCACAGTGTTCGCCGGAGGAGATTCGAAGGTTTAATTGGGCTCTCGAGGAAACAAAGTATACTGTTGGGTTAACGTTCGACTCCTTAAAAGGGTAAAATTTATTCTGTTATTCTTTTATTATTTTTTTATGGGAAAAGTATGAAAAAGTGATATGTAGTTTAATTATTTTCAATATTAGGTATTGTGGTATGTTATGTGATAAAAACAGATTTGTGATACATACTGTTAGAAAAAATTGGTATTTTTTCATAGTTGTGTTAAATTTATTTGAGGTGGTGCTGATATAGTTATATATGAAATGTAGAACTACATTGGCATCATTAATCTGCAATAATGCCACGTTAGATAAACTTAATGTCAAGATGTCCAAATAAGAACATTCATGCCCAGACCGATAAGCTATTCATACCGAAAGGGTTATATACATTGATAAGTTGTAATTGAAAAATATGGATTTTTACTAATAGAATAAGCCAAAAGTATCCTTTCATGAAAAAAAAATGCCACATATATACTTAAATGTTAAAAAAGGTGAACCACATAACATTTTTTTTTTATTTTTCCTTTTTTAATTACATGACATTTTAATTATATTATGATTTCAACCATTGAGTAATTTAGATTCGTACTAAGTATATCTATTGATACGATATAAAATACTTCTTCTCAAATTTTATATTATATTAATTTGCTTATATGTTGTAAATTGTGTTGAACAGGAACTGGTCAGAAGTGGTAATGAGTGCATCCGACATTGTGGTTCAAAGCTTAATTGAGATTGAGAATGAAAAATACATGCTGCGCCGAAAAATTCCAATTCCTGCTTAGAGCTTAATTGGGTCATCATGCCTGATGGGAGATCGGAAAATGATTCTTGACATTCAATTTTTTGCTTGTTAATTATTTTCACATTGTTCAATGTTCAAAAATTGTAAAAGCAATTCATTTATTTGTTTATTTTGTTTTTCTAACTTGTTGTATACTTTGTAATAATAAGAATACCAATTCATAGTTGCAAAATTGTTACTTTGGTTCAATAAATTGCTGCTTTCTGCATTAATTTGTATGCTTTCTTCTTCATATAATATAAAGCAATTAATATTCATAGAATTCTTGTCCAACAATTAATCAATGAGAAATTCTGTGGTGCATTTGGTGTCATTTACATAAGTGCTTTGAATCATTAGATCATCAACTTTTAATCTCACTCATTGATTATTAATGGTTAAAATTAAAAGTTGATAATTCAATCGTTATAAACCTATAAGTATAAATTATACTAGATGCATTACAAAAACTCTCTTAATCAATAAGAACTCATTTTGTTGTAGGGCTTTGACACAACAAATTTGTTGTATGTCTTTGACACAATACACACACACACACATATATATATATATATATATATATATAAGGCAAAAATTGAAATTCTGTTAAAAGAAAAAGAATGAATCTTTTTTTTTTTTTCAATTTTATCACTTAACAATTTTAACCTAAAAAAATCACAGTCCCTTTACTTGCAGTCGTCAATTAACTTGGGAATTGGTAGTTGGCATTTTTTGTTACCGGCTGTAATTTTCTAGTTTCTTTTGCTAGCATTCATTTTGTTTTTTCCAAATTTTTTTTTGATAGGGAGAGAATATAGTGTTTTGAAATTAAAAATATCTTGAATCATCCTATGTTTGTTGTCTCACATGTAATATATTAATAAAAAGGCTTTTGCTATAATACATTTACAGTCGGTTTGGTTCACAGATTGTTTAAGCCATAAAATTAGTATTAACATTAGGTTTAATTAAATCTTAGAATTAGTTAAATTAACTCTTATTTGGTATAAATATTTTAATCCTAGCATTAGCTAATTCAAGTTTGTAATCCCATATTTGGTATGATTGTTTAAGTAATAAGATAAATTAGTGAAATAAATAAATTACTTAAATATTCTTTGTCCAATATTTAAAAACTGTTGAGTTTTTATTTTATTTTTTTATCATTATTAATAAATATATATTCTCAATATTTGCTACACTGACTTTGGATTTAAGTTTGAATCACTATTTTTATTGTAAGTTATATATATATATATATATATATAATTTTATGTTACTAAGTAGTGTTAATGCAGAGAGAAAGAAATAAAATATAATTTAATTATCAGTAAAGAGATATTCTGTTTATGATTAGAAATCGTCCAAAAAATTTGTAACACCTTATACTTTTATATAAAGCATATACTTGTATCATATCATCATGTATTATATAGTAATAAAACATAATCTTATTTATAGTGAGATTTTTTTTAATCATATAATAATATCACTTTGCAATATTTCACAGCTCAATTAAACATCATATCTTAACTATAGATATAATATATCACATATGCTAATAATGCAGACGCTATATCCAAGTGTCGCAAGTAGTAAGTTCAAGGACAAATATATATTTACACATTACTGCATATTTAATATATTTATATATATACAGATATACAACCCAAAATATAGATGTCATGTTCCTACATATATATGCAATGTAAGGAGAGAAATTGGTGAGACTCGACTAGTGACCTGTGATCCAATTCTCCTATATGGTATGCACCTCCAAATAAGTTAACTATTTTTCTTTTCCTGAAAAGTTATGCAATTTGATGAGTTGTGACTCAATGAGAATAATCATAAAAATCTTTCTAGATTACCAAGCAATTCACAATCACAAATAATAATTTCCAAAGTCTATTATAATGAATATAAGGACGATCAAGGATGTTACAAAATTACTATGGTTGGAAAATTATAAATGACAATGCCCAAAGTCTATTATTTTCTCTTGACACTAAGTTGTCATATTTACGTTTATTGAATTTATGTATTTATCTTTGTAATTGTATTTACTATAAGAAATTAAGGAATTTTTCTAAAAAAAAGAAAAAAAAATAATAAGAGAAACTAAAAAAAGAAAAAGGATTTCTATAATAACCCAACCACATAAAGGGTAGTTTATGATTTATAATTTTATATTGTAGGGGGTTAGTAATCTCATTAGATAAAGATTACTAAAGACACAGGAGGGATAGGTTTTAATTAATCCTCGTTCAATAAATTTAGTAAGCCCATGGAATTAAGAAAGCCAAACATAATTTTTTAAATCAAATGTGGAATTAGTGATTAATCCTATGGCTTAACTAAGCTATCCCTATCCCTAGTACCAAATGACCCTTTTGTGTATTGATGAACCTAAATTTTTACATATGATAGGAGGTAATATCTTAACCTACTATTTAGATAAATATTAAATAGAAATTAAAAAATATTCTCTAATTTAGTGATATTAATTGCTCTCTTCACTTTGGAACTTGGAATACACCCCTCATAAAAAATTAAATGTTAAAGTTTTTTATTTCCCGATTTAGTTATTATATTGAATTTGTTTAAAAAAATGAATTAACTAATATATATATATATATATCAATTTTTTTAAGTAAAATTGATTTAATTAGATTTTATTGTTAAGATATTCGATCCATTTGGTTTAATTTTAAATCAAATTAATCAATTGTAATTTCAAATTAATTTATGTAGAGCTTAATAAATAAAATTCTTTATAGACATTTCTATATATAAATCTTACATAATGAGAAATTTGAAATAATGAGAAATTGAATATTAATGTTTGAATATTTTTATATTTAATTACATTTGAAGAAAAAATAAGATTTACTATGTAAGTATTACATTTACTTTTGTCTAAGGGTAGCAATAGTAACCCGTATCCATTAATTCATCCATACCTATCCATTTAAATTAGAGTATTGGTCATAAATGAGTAATTCAAATATAATTGGGTTATAATTAAATAGTTTCAAACTATTTTGATGCACAAATATATGTGTGGATTAGGGTAGGGTATGAATATCCATTTAAACCCATATATAAATTTAAAAAAAAAACTTTTTTCTCCAAATTTTTCTTAAATTTCTTATAAAATTTTTAGAAAAACTACTTAACATAGTAATTATTTTTTGCCATTTTTGATATGTTCACATAAAAATTTTCAATGTTATTTTGTTTCTAAATTTTTTATTAATAAAAAATAAAATATGTGATTTTATAGTTAATATATATTTATTACTGTTTTTACTAGAAAAATTATCATTTTTACTGTTAAAAATTAATTTTTTGAAGTTTTAGACATAAATTTTTTTGAACAAAAAAAATTAATAATTACATATTTAAATTGTTACATCTGCCTATTTGGAGCAATTAGATATTTTCATGGGTCATTTTTGGATAAAAATTAATATGGATCCAATCCAACTCATTATTAAAATCATTGGATAAATTATCCACTAAAAACCAACCCAAACCAATAATTTTATTTTATTGGTTGAATATTGAATTGGATGAATATCCAAATATCAAATTTAGCACTTTGATTATTCTTTTTTTTTTCTTCCTATTTTCCTTATCTTAAAATTTATTAATTTTTCTACTTTATCCAGTTTTCTAACTTAATAATTTTTTTTAAAAAATCCATGTTTTACATAATTAAATAGAAAATAATAATATTTTCACTATTTTTTAACTAAAAATCAGCAATTATACAATATAATAAATATTCATCTACATCAGAATTCTTTAAATTTCAACAATCAAGGGATTATCATTTGTGAGAATATTGAATGTTTTGAGTTCGAGTCATTTTGCCATCATCCACCAATATTGATGAAAATTTAATACCTATATAGTGTGGAATGAGATTGTTACCTTCTGTTATGTAGTACAAGACATTGAACCTCATAATGAACTAAACAAATTATAATTTAATACAATTTAAAAATTCTTTAAAATTCTTGCATTTTTCTCATCGTTAAAATACTAATCACACTTCCAATATTCAACTAAACACTATTTATGTAATATTTTTATTTTCGCTGTTCTAATTTTAAAAAATACAGTTTTCTAAAATCGAACGAATATTTTCATCACCATATATAATAATTAGATTGAGTACCATAAATTTATTTTACTATTTTTAATCAAATTTAATTTTAAAATTGAATAATTCAAATGATTTATTGGTTAATTAAATTTTAAATAATTAAACATAAATAATTTTAATCCAATTAATTTTAACAGGTTTCATTTTATCAAATTTTA
>CATIWF010082988.1:0-18572 GCA_949630135.1 Balakata baccata
ACCGAATAAGACAGCAATGAGTCAGACAGACATACAATAATAGAATAGCTCAGTTTGTTGAATCAAGGGATGCTTCGCTTCTCTGTATCTATCTATATCTATATATGTATTTTTAATTTTTCTTCTTTTATATTTTTAAAAAATATATATATACTTACAAATTGAATTAATTAATTTATTTTTTTTTAAAAAAAAAGAATTAGAGAGAGAGGGAAGCAGGAGGAATGATGATGGCTGAATCTTGGCAATCTTGAATCGAGATAGATTTTATCTCACTGGCAATCGCTGGGCTCGAGGTGCCAAAATATTTGGTCACTTTGGTCTTTTTGGGGTGGGGGCAAACATGCTGTCTTAGGATTATTCTGCACTTAATGCAGTATTAATTATTTACTCTTACAACCTTTTTACCATGATTGGACTATTTTCACATTCAATTAGTATATAATTTTCAAAATTTTATTTTATAAATATTTTTTTTTATTAATTTTGTATCTAGCATGATTTTTTATTTTAATCTTATACACTGATTGTGACCGATGCTTTTTAATATGGAGTGGATATAATTTAAGCCAAGTAGAGAAATATAAACTATTAAGTGGTTTAAAGTTGAAAAAAAAAGGATCCAACTGTGTATGAATTGTTATAAAACTCTTTTAAATTATTTTAAATATTTAAAAAATATATATTTTAACATATATCCTTTGAAATCCTATAAGAATTAACTCTAAACACCGAACTAAAAAAAAGGTTCTAAAAGAAGGGGACAAAGTTCAAAATGGAAAAAGGCCAATATTTTATCATATGACACCATTTGATCACAGCATGACCTCAAGCTAAACATCCACAAACGAAAAAAGAAAGGAAAAACAAAAAAACAAAAAAGAGAAGCCCTTGATAGCTATATGTAGCCTTTTATTGAGATAATTGGCATCCCATGAGAATGAATTTGAGCTTTCTTTCTCTCTCTGTGTAATCTGTATATATGCTTGGTTAAAATCTCAAAACTTTTGGGGCACTAGCATATCACACCCACAAACACAGTGGCCACATCCAAAACAACAGTATGGGGTGGGCCTTCCTAACAATTTTGTCAAAATTAGTTTTTGTACGCATGGTACAGTAGCACTCACACAATGCTCTCAATTAGTGCTCAACAACAAGAAACAAATAGATAAGAGTGATTTAATTGGTATTTTTATTTATTGTAGTTGATAGAGGATTCCAATGATTTTAAGGCACCCGGTATAAACCATTGGATTATAAACTTTTAATCTCATCCGTTGATAATGAATGGTTGAAATTAAAAATTGATGATCTACTGGTGCTAAAATATCAAGTATAATTTATACCGGATGCACCACAGAAACCCTCATTACGAGTATTTCTATGATGCACCCGGTGTAACCATAGAAATACTCGTGATTTAATTAGTATTTTTATTTATTGTAGTTGATAGAGGATTCGAGTTTGAACCTCTCACTTCCATAAACAAACAAAAAATATAGGTTCACTAATATTTTTAAGAAATTGGTAGCTTAATTTAATCACCCTTGATTCTGCAAATTTTTTTTTTTGTTGAACAAAATTTTCATGCCATTCATATTTAAAAAAAAAAAAGGGGAGTGATAGTCCACAAACAATTACTATTGATTAAGAAGAAAGAAGCCCCTTTTACATATAAAAATTGAAGTTGAATGTCTTCTTATTAGAACCACATAAGAAATTGACATTGTAATAGAATTGGGGGCATGAAAATTAGCACATGTGCTTGTGGAAATGGAAATGTGCGCATGCAAGAGGGGAATGTATGGCGGCTTAAAGGGGAAAAGCAAGAAGGAAGACATGCCCAACCCAACAAGATAGAAATGTCTGCCGAAGCAAGGGCCCCACTTCGTGTCCCCAATGATCAACAAGTGGACCCCATATGTGCCAAGAAGTTAGGGCACACCATAGATGATGTGTAGCTGTGTGGGTCCAGCCACGGTGGTTGCCGGAGACACTTGCATACATCTGATATGAATGGGACCAATCATGGGTTTAGGCTTAGCCTTCCATGATTTGAGTGGAAGGGGGTGTTTGTGTTTAACAGGTGACTGGTGAAAGTGGGTCCAATATTTAGGATTACTTTCCTTCATCTTTCATCAATTAAATTAAATCCAACCAAAAATATTTAATTTTTTCCGTTTGATTAGAAATTTTAAATTCAAATTCTATAATATGCAGCGCTCTTAAAAAATCTAACAAAAAATATTTACTTAAAAGGTATATAATTAAAAAAATATTTTACTATCAGAATTAGTTGTACTAATTTAGATTATTATATAAAAAAATCCAACAAAAACTATTTAAAAATTGAAAAACAAACCCCACTTTGCCACCTCGGAAATAGCTTAGCTAGTCAATACTTTCATTTATTATTATTTTTTTAAATTTCATCCTAAGAAAAGAAAGAAAAGGAAATTAAGAAGATTTTGGTTACATCTTTTGATGTAAAAGGTAGGATTTGGTTGAAGAAGAAGATCAGTCTTGTTGAGACTTTTAAAGAAAGATTTGATTCAACATTTGGATTTATAGTTTGAAGTGGTTGACTATTTATTTATTTGAATTTTTAAGTAAAAAAAGAAAATTTGAAAATTGGAGGTTATAGTAATGTCTTTGTAAATGAGAGTGATAGATAGATAGTGTTTTGAGTTTGGTGGATGCGCGTGCAGCTCAAGATGTGGGAATTGTGGTCATAATGGAGGTTGCCAGCCACAGCCCCCATACTATTATTCATGACTCTTGCCTTCTGAATCATTCTCTGCCCTTAAAACTCCCAAATACAAAAACAAAAAAGATAAAAAGACATACGGTCCTCTTTTATTGTTTTGCATTGCCATTTTATTTTCTAATTTTTTTTGTTGTTCATTTACTTCCTGCTATCTGATAATTTCTTAAAATATTGCATTTAGCTTTCTATTTGCTGATATAGTAAGAGCGTAAATAATAAATATTATGCGATACGCATAAAGTGAATAGTATATTTGTAACTGATTGGAGTGGACTAAATGCAGCGTTTTACAAAATTAACCAGCAATAGGATGAACTAAAAATTGAATACAAGAACTAAATAGACTAAAAAATTTCTAAATAGCAAAATGATAGAGCTGAATAATTACAGAGGTAGTATATATCTTATGCCGACCAAAAGAAAAAAATTTCATTCTAAACTCCCCATTTACCATCATTGCCCCTTTCCCACTCTTTCTGATATTCATCCATAACTCTATCCATTTTAGGTATTTTTTAGCGATTTAGAGAATGTTATAGTTATTTAATATCCAATAAATATTAAAATAGTATTTAATAAAATATTGCAATCTTGACATTCTACATCTTATAAAAAAAATTCATCCATTTGGTAATCCAATGAAATTATAACATGGATTTAATTATTTTATTTTTATTATAGTTGATGTGAATACAATATATATACATGTCAATTTATAATTAAATTAATTAATTTATAGATAATATATTAGATTAAATCTAACTAAGAATTTGTCCTCGTAAAATTTTACATTTAGACAAAATTTGTTGATTTTATGCTTTTATTTCTTCATACAACTTATTATGTTCTTAATTATCTACTGCCCTATATCCTAGATATACGTTTCTTCCTCACTTTCATAGACTTTATCATTTTGAATTATTATTATTGATAATCTTGTGTATAAAGTCTTAAATTATAAGCCAAGAAGGGTGAAAAATACATTAAATAAAATTGATTTGTAAGACAGCATACAAGTCAATTACGTAATTTACATTGGCCTACCAAGCACTAATTACTCTTCACTTCCACTAATTAATTCCCGTTTTCTGCTAGGTTCATTTGTATGAAAAATGCTATTTTTCCAACTATTATTTGCCAATTTCTGCGGAATATGTATTAAAATATTTGTATTTTATCTATTTATTTACTTTTTTTTTTTCAACTTAGAGCATCTTTAAATAAAGAGAGAATTTTTTTTTATAAAGTTTAATAAACTCTTTATATTTTTACCTTTTATTTTGCTTTATATTATATATAAATTAATATTTATCAAAAGAAAAAAAGTAAATTACATTTATTACAAGGAGAGTAAAGTATTTTTAGAGAAATACCCAACAAAAATATATAATATGTACAGAAAGTGTAAATGCATTAACTAAAATTTGAAATAGAAAGTAAGATTTGGCTCTAGAGGTAAAGAGCCAATTTCATTCTCTCATTTAAATTTTAAAGATAGAAATTTTATTGGAAACACTTTTTATGCAATTAGCTCTTTAAAATAAATAATATATATAGCTCAAATAAAGAATCTATTATAAGTGCTCTTACACTAAATATAAATATTTTAATACAATTGAGATAAGTTGATATAAAATGAGTCGGGTGTATTTATTTTTGGGAACCATTGAAACCCTTTTAAATCAAAATGGAAAATTAATTATTTTGCTTCTGAATTAGCTTAAATACAAAACACATAATTACCCAAATTTGCCTAAATACCAATGATAATTAAGCTTTTTCACGTAGACAAAATGGTTTTTACTTAATTAACATACAAATAATTGTAAATTTTGCTTATATATATATATATATATAGGAAGTTGTGTATTAAATTTTAAAATTAATATAAAAGGGCTTAAGAAAGAATGCGTTTGTCAAAAAAATTTGACATCCAAATGATGATTATGCATAAGTGAACCTTTTCAAACTCAAAAGCTTTGACATTAACAGTTTAATTCGTAAAGAGGGAAAGGGATTAAAAGTGTAATTAAGCAATTAATTAATTTGCAATTAGGAATGCTTCCCCATATATGAAATATTTGCATGGTGAATAAACATGATGCGAGTCAGTGCTTCTCAATTCACGTACGGGAGTCTCCCAAATTCAAGGATATTCTCATAATCTATCCGCCACGCCTGAATTTCCTTTCTTTCTTTCTTCTTTTTATTATCTTCCTTCTTTAAAAAAAAAAGAAAAAATTTAAACTTATTTTACAGTTTGTGTTGTACATAATTATTATATTTACTATATATTGATGATATTTGTGCACGTCTAGCTTTCTTTTTTCTTTTTAAGAAAAAGAAAAAAAAAAGGAAATTTGTTAATTACAAAATTTGCTTTCTTTGAAAACGACAAGGTATATAAACAAGTAATTTTCATATCGTATATATACTATAGTTTTCACCTTTCCATTATCCAATAGATATTATCAAAGATGGTCCTTTTACAAGTAAGTGAAGCTGTGTTTTTTTCTTTCGTTTTTTCTTTTTAATACAGTAATAAACAGTGTGTCGGCTAGAACATCAAACTGTGGCAAGCTCTCTCAAAACTTTTAAAGTAGGACTATATTCAATACTCAAACTCGATATTTTAATTAAGCTGGAAAAGTTTTTCATCAACATCCTAATGTTTGTGTTTTGTTATGTTGTCTGTCATGTTCTATTTATTTGAAATGGCCTAACCCTATATATAAACGGCAAATTAATTAACATCTCATTAGGCTATTAGTTGTTTTTTTTTTTTTTTGAATGCAAACCCTAATAATTGTTGTCATGCATATATAAAAACATATAGTCGATGTAGCCTATGATTATGTTTTGTGTTTCATAAAAAAGTGTCAATGGCGAATGACTTGGGCACAGTTTGTAGTTTCTAATTGTGAAATGTTGAATTTTGACTGGCCCCATTTTCATATACATCCCTTCTGTTGAATTCCTATTTGATAGAGTGCACTGTTCTTAATCATCCTTAATTAAGATTAATTGGTGTCTAATTCTGTCCAAGTTAATTTACCATACAAACATAGTAAAAGAAAAACATAAAGATTTCAATCATTTGGTCCCTCTCTAGTAACAACATTGTATCATGAAAGTGAACTGGTTTGAGAAATTATACTCGACAAACATCAATATTCAAACATAAGCTATTTTCCATCATTTTTATTAAAATTAAAAAACGGGTTTTTTCATAGAACGGATTAAATAGAGACTCCAACGCAAAAACTCGCTGTTCTAATCGCAAGTTAGTACTATTATGAAAATATATGCTAGACAAATGAATGAATACAAAAGAGAAATGCATGCGCGTGGGCATAAAATCCGTCCACTGTTCTTGTCTGGACAAAGAAAGATTTTTCAAGAAATAATTTTTTTTTTCCAAAAGAAAATTTGATTTTGTTGAAACCATATCATCATCTTATTCACTTCATTATGGCAGCAATCATGATTCTTGGTTGCCTCACCCGCATGCCCCCTCTCTCTCCTTCGCTCACTATCTCCTCTCCACTCTCTTCCCTCACTATAAATCCCACACAGACCCTTCTTCTCTCTCTCACCTGTAGTCCCTCATCCACCACTCGCCACACAAGTTTAAATCTTTCCTTCTTGTTCTTGATTTATTTTTCTAAGTTTCAAGTTCTTGATCTTCAATATTATCTTTGATTCAATTCTTGTTGTTGAATTCAATGGCTGTGTCTGGATTTGAAGGCTTCGAAAAACGCCTCGAGCTTCATTTCTTCGGCGATGATCCTGTATTAATGGACAATTCCATGGGTCTTAGGCTTCTTGATTTCGAGTCTTTAGTTAAAGTATTAAATGCAGTACAATGTACTGTGGTGTCCGCCGTAGGTAACCAGTATTTTGATTCCTACGTGTTATCTGAATCAAGTCTGTTCGTGTACCCCACCAAAATCATCATCAAGACATGTGGGACCACTCAGCTCCTCAAATCCATCCGTCCATTGCTACACTATGCGTGCAATCTCGGCCTTTCGTTGTGCTTCTGCAGGTACACAAGAGGTAGCTTTATCTTTCCCAAGTCTCAGCCTTTCCCTCATACCAGCTTCAAAGAAGAAGTTATGTATGTCGAGGAGAATCTCCCCTCTAATCTCTGCTACAGAAAAGCTTCTGTTATGCCTTCTAAAATGGCTTCTCATTCATGGCATGTCTTCACTGCTGTCGATGAAGCTTTTTCTGATATTGTATCACAGCAGAATCATGATTTGTTCACTGTGGAGGTTTGCATGACGGAGCTCGACCGCGTGTTGGCTCGCAAGTTCTTTCAATCTCCAGGCGACAGCAAAAACGGAGACGTATCAGGCAAAGAAATGACTAAACTTACCGGAATTGGAGATATCAATCCGGGAGCTATTATCTGTGATTTTGCTTTCGATCCTTGTGGTTACTCCATGAATGGGATTGATAATGATCGATACTCCACCATTCATGTCACTCCTGAGGATGGTTACAGCTACGCCAGCTTCGAATGTGTCGGCTCCATTTTCGACGATACTCGTGATTTAGCTGAGGTTTTAAAGAAGGTGGTGCAGGTTTTCCGGCCAGCGACAATGTCTATTTCTACTACATGCACGAGCCCTGAAGTTTGGACACGTGTCGCACATGCAGTCGAGCCTCTTGGAATGAAATGCCGGAGTTGCGCCGTGGATGAGTTCCCCGCAAGCGGAAGCGTGGTGTTTCAGACGTTCACTGCTCGCCGGAAATAAAAAATAATAAAAAAAGGGGAAATGATGAAGTTGGTAGATACATTGTGAGGAGGGGGTTAATTAGGGTTTTAGAGTTGAGTAGGAGAAAGGAAATATTTAGGGGGTGATGAGATGGCGAAATGTGATTGGTTAAAGAGGGTGATGAATGTGAGATTGACTCGAGTAGAAAGATAAAAGTGGGGAAGATATTAGCGATGAGAGAATGATGACGTGGAAGCATAAGAAAGCAAGAAATTGGGAAATATCATGATAATGCACCCCACTTAGGCATGTCACGCCTAAGATTTTTGAGGTATTTTGTGTAGTGGGTGGGGGTGAAAAGTGATCTTCTTGTTTTAATTTTCAGGTTTATATCAACTTTCTTTTTCTTTTTTCTTTTTTTTTTCTCTTTTTATTTTTTTCCCTTTGGTTTTTTCTTTCCAATCCCTCCCTTTGTCTATTATGTTTTTAGATTATTAAAGAAAAAAAAAATTCACACTCTTGATCATTAATTATACCCTTTTTTTTCTTCAATTAGTCAAATTCGAAATTTTATAACTATATTCACTAGCTAATACTAAGTTGAAACTCATGAATATAATATCATCCTTTTTACTATATTCTTACATAACATTTTCTTAATTGCTAATATACGGAGTCTAAAAGAATTACAACATGTTACGAGTTTTGGGTATTGAATATTTTAAAATTTGATTAAAAAAAAATGTTTTACTCTTCTAATCGGGATGAATTGATAATAAAAACAAAATAGCTCAATGATATACATGGAAAAGAAAAGGATTAGGTTTCCTGAGGAATTCGGGTATTTTGGTTTGCATGGGAATTGCGATTGGAATTTTCTTTTTTCTTTTTTTAGGAAAATATATATTAAACAATATTTTTGGGGGGGCGGGGAGATGATTATGCATCTGGCGTGGAAGTCACCACAACAGCCCATGTAGACATATGATGCAATCTAACAGCTCTTTGTCGCATTATAATACAGAATCTACACGTGACTATAATTAGTGTTAAAGAGGAACGAACCCATGCCTTATTCTTCACTTTTTCCTATGAATCATTTGCTTCTAAAGTATGCAGATATGGCGAACTTACACTGTATATATTTTATGTATTCTTCTTGGACACTTATTCTATAATTAGTTCATATTATCATGTTTAATTTTTTCAATAAAATTGCAAATTTTATAATTAAAATACTAATATGATGTCGACCACATATAGAAAAAGTATCTAAAAAAGTGTTTGAAACAAAATATTGCCAGTACTTTTCAACAACAAATCATTGTAAGTTTAGGGTATGTACTCTAATGACATAAGATGCTTATCCCCTATTTAGTTTTATGTTCGAGATCCGGTAGGAAAAAAAAAATCATTATAATTATAACTATATATATATATATATACCATGCTATGGGTTGGGTTGGGTTAAAAATGTTGCAGCTAAACACAATGACAAACAAACTGCAGTATTAGCTAATTGGGCTATGTTATCATATCAGTGCATTTAGGTATTAGGCAATTAATCTTAGCTATAAAAAGCACATAGTTAAAGCTTCAGTCAGCCCATTCACAAGTGTTTCTCCCAGACAATGTTAATGATGCAATGTCAAACTAATTCTTTTTTAATTTTTTTTTTCTTTTTTGATATTATGTCTAACTAATTCTCAATTGCTATAATTCTGATAATTGAACAAATTATGTGGTTTTGTCTAAGTTTTACTCGGTTTCTTGGTCCAACCGGCCGGTCCAGTCCAAATTTGAAAACATAGTAACTTATAAACGAGATGGGCCATGCAACTACACAAGAACCCAAATAATCAAGAGTTTTTTTTATGCAAATCACCCCCTATTATGTATAATTACCATTATAACCCCAACATAAAATATTGTCCATTCTTTTTCCTTCAAAATTTCTGTTTTCTCATAATATCTATTTTAACTTTTTGAGGATAATTAATTGTTACCAAATTTAAGATATTGATTAATTTAAATTCTTAAAATCAAAGAATCATTAATTATTTGAATTTATTTAAAATAATTTAGAATAACTACCATATAAGCTTTTTATTTATCATTTCCCTATTATACGCAGGTTATATATGAATGAAAATTATTCATAATTAATGTTAATAATGAATAATTTTAATTCACACAGAATAAGTTATATATTTGTTATATACAGGTTATATTAGTGTTATATGATATGAAATATTGCATAAATTTATTTTATTTTTAATGATGAAACTAAATTTTATAACATCAAACAAATATAAAAGATGTGTTTTAATAATTTATTGATTCAATATTGAGAAAATATAATATTTTTTAGCATATAATATTATAATGTCTATGGAGTACGTCTACAAATAAAGAAGTGTGATGTTCCTATGTTAAATATTTAAATGTCAAATATTGACTCTTTGTATATTATCTAAAGGTTATATTATGTTATATTTATAGTATATGATACGAAATTCTGCACATCTTATACTTTAATTTGATTATGTCACACCAAGCACATTATATACAGGTTATATGAAGGTTATATGAATATTATTTAATAATAATCCTGCAAAAATATTAATTATTTTTAATAATGAAACTAAATTTTTTTAAGTCAATGTTTCATTGCGGTTACAAGTCAAAGAACCAAGTAGAGATTATAACGAAATTTTATTGATATTAAACAATCTAAGTCTTCAGTTAAGGGCTAAATTACATTCAGTATTCTCAATTTCAGTAAAAAAAAAATTAAAAAAAATCAAATGTCACAATATAGAATATTCACTAGTCTCTCTCTACATAAGAAATAATCGCTTAGCAATTGTTCAAAATAATTTATACCAAACCTGGAAACGGGCTGTTTCTTCAATTATGACACAATAGAAATTTGAAACAAAGTGAGAATAAAAAAGAGATAAAACCAATGATTGAAGCAAGTGAATAAGTCATTTTTTCTCCTCTTTTATTGGAAGAATCGAAAGAAAATAGAAAGAAAAAGAAACCCTTTCTCTTCCCTTAAATGATTACTATTCACTTGAAAGGGTAGGTGAAGATAATATCTATCAAGGCCATATTAGTGATGGTTGGCTAGCAGAATTAATGGAATTTGATTAATTTGAAGCTGAACTGTATAATGAGAATTAGATAACTTGTTATTGTTGTTTTGGTTAGTGAAATTAAGTGACGGTACATTGGTAATTAGTTTGTAAAACAGGTCACTCCATGTGATTTTTTTAATAATCAGAGTAAAGTCCAGATTCTATAATGGGCCAAATATTCTAAAATCTCAATGAGACAATACTATGCTAAGAATTCTATCTCAATGGAGAGATACTATAATTATTGCATGTATAGCATGGAACATATCTAGACAAATTCTACATCCGTAAAATACGGAAGAGATTCTGAATCGAATATAAGAATTTAAAAATGAAAGGTGCTAGTTGATATATTAGCTTAGCTTATGGTTCCTACATCTTAGAGAAAGGAATTGATATTTGTAAGTCTATACACCAATTACTAGTAAAAACCTGAATTAACCATTAAATTATATAATTTGACCATTTACAGATTGTTATAAGACATTTTGACAGAAACTGTTATATAACACTTTTTTTTCCTTAAAAAAATATTTTTGAAAATTTTTCTTTTTTCACCAACCAATTAAAAAGTAATATTGAAGAGTCTTAAAAAAAAAAAAAAGAATATCCTTATATATATATATATATCACTTCTTTTTCTTTTTCCTTTTTTTTTATTACTATAATCTTATCACAAACATTAAATAAACCAGCAAATAAAGATAAGAATGTCATAAAATCTCAACAATCATGTGAAAGATTATGCTTTAACTCATTTTTCAAAGAGCAACAAAAACAGGAATATGTTCAATGAATTATAAGCAGGTGGAAGACTGACTTACCAAGTAAATTTTGCAAATTTGGTCTTCTTATTGACAAAAGTACTGATACAATCCTCATGACAAAGGAAAAAGATGACTATTGAAGTCACATATCAGGAAAGTAGACAGAAAATTTAACATGTTTAATTTGAATCTATCCCCATGTAGCACCAGCATTAATTGGTGATATGTTTAATATATAGATAGAAATTTCCAATCCTTGTTTTCCTGGTAGGTGAAGGTTGGTTTGGAAATTAGTGGCCATTAATTAAGTTTCACTAGCAAGATTAAAGAAATAATTCCAAATTTGCTCAACTAATTTGAGTAATTATGATTTGCTTTACTTCCCTTCAAAAGGGTAATTTTGCTTTTGAAGAAGTTGCGTAGAGAATTTGGGATTTATATGCTTAAACCATATGTATATATATTTATTTATGAATCAAAATTGATTGAGTAATAAAATCCGCCTTTTCATAATCATTTTGTATTTGGATATAATTTTTTTATAAATAAAATAGATATTATTTATGTAAAATATTTCTGAAAAATGAGTATTATAATTATACAATGTTAGAATCTCATATCATTTTGGTTGGTTGAAAATCTAAAATATTATTTAAAATGATTTGGATAATTTTTCTTTTTTGAACTAGTTTTTGGGAATAATTAGATTTATTGAACTACCGAATTTTATTTAGTATCAAAGTCAAATGATGCTGGGGCATTTATAGTTGATCTGAAAGCAATACAGTCTGCTACTTTCACGCTCCAATGACCTCCTGCTATACTGTACTTCCACAATAAATCTGAGCGTAAAAAGAGAGTGTTAGAATTCCACATCGGTTAATTGGAAATCTAAAGTATTAATAATAGCCCTATAACAGACCTAAGCGTGAGAAGAAAGTATTAAAATTCCACATTAGTTAGTTGAAAATACTAATAATAACGTGGACAATACTCCCGTTAGAAGTAGCTTTTAACAAAAATTACGTCAAAATCCATTGGCCTACTAAATTGTACAAACAATAATCTTTTATCATATTAAAAACTCAATTAGTGCAATGGAAGCATGAAATACGTGTTACTTGATCACTCCACTTTCATCTACCAAAATAGAACAGGTCAGGGTGGAGTTGCAATCAATAACTTGGAATAATTCCATGTGGGTATGCATAATTCAGTGGTTTTTATCATTGATGATAAATTAAGACTTAAGAGCATCCAAATTAGTATTAGATAATCAACAAATTATTAGATAGACTCAATTTTATTATAAAATAAAATAATTAATTATATATTATTCTATAATTGAATTAATATACATATCACTTTTTCTATTTAGGTTTAATTGGATCTTTGTTGGGTTGAACATTCATATGCCTCGCTCTCTCACTCCCTCTTTTTCTTAATTAGGCTTAATTAGTTCACATTTTAGACTTTAAACACACAATTTCAGCTCTAAAGATAAAGAGCAATTCTGCGGTACACCGGATGTAAATTACATTTGGTGCTTTAGAACTATTAGATTATCAACTTTTAATCTCAACCATTCATTATCAACGGATGAAATTAAAAGTTTATAATCCAACGATTTTAAGGCATCCAGTGTAAATTATACCGGGTGCACCTTATAAATTTTCAAAGATAAATTTAGTGTTACCAAGTAACAGATTGTAGGCAATGCTACTAATTACTTTAGTGTGAATTAAAAAAAATTATAAATAAAATATATTGGATCATTAAGGATAGCAATGATAATTATTAGAAATAGTTATAGAGAAGGGAATAATTTTATTTCCATAGATGATAAAGCAAAAACATAATTGTAAGATTATTAGATAGAGATTGAATCTATTGGGAGAATTGCAGGAGCTACCAAGCTTAAGTCTCGTCGCTATTGTCCACTAAAAGCATCTTCAGTAATGAATCATATTTTACTTCTTATTATATTATAAAAAAATTATTCCCTATTTTAGTTTGTCTTAAAAATAATTGTATATACTACACTCTCATGATCTTACTCCCTATTTTAACTTTTTATTAACAAAATTTTCTAAAAAGAAAGAGAGATCAAAAAAGATAAAAGTGAAATAATAAAATATTATTAAAAAGCTTTTTATGGCTTTTAAATGTGAGGAAAAAGAATATAAATTTTAGAGAGTGAAATAAGTAAAACTCCGAATGTTATGTTTGGATTGAAGAATTTTGGATAAGAGATTTTAAACAATTCATGAATTTCTGTTAAATCCATCATTTGGCTACTTAAAAAAGTCTAAATCTATGGATTTTGGAAAATTTTTCATTTACCAAAGTTCTTTATTTTTTACGGATTTGATTTTCCACCTCTTAGATGGAAAAGTCTAAAATCCACCATTTTTTATCAATGGGGAATTGTTGTTAACTTTTATTTTAAGATTGTCCCTAACAAATTAATAATATTTCAAAACTCCTTAACTCTAAAAAATGTAAAAATCAATTTTTAAAATTTCAAATAATTACTTTAGTTTTATTATTATTATTATTATTATTATTATTTTGCATAATATAGTATTTATACGCATTAAATTATTTATAAAAAATAATTTTTAATTTATACCAATCTAATTAGATATTATAACGTATAATAATTTCTCGTTTTAATAATAAATAGGTTATGTTTAAAAGTTTAAATTATCTCATATATATATAAAGAGGGAGTACTATTAACTTTATTTTTTTTATTATTTGCTAACTCTTGAAATAAGAAATATTATTTTTTTTAATTTTTAAACATACGGTGAAATCGATTATATATACTTAATTAATAATAAATTTACAATATTTAATAAATAGTAGAATTAGAAATTAGTTTTTAAATTTATGAATTGTAATTATTAAACCAAACACAAATATAAGGGAAATTATATCATTAATCCATAAATTTTATATTCAAACCAAACAGTGGAATTATCAGAATTTATAGATTTTACAATCTATAGATTTTATAAAATTTATGTATTTTAAATTCTTTCAATCCAAATGGTGGCTAAATATAGATAAGGATAGAAATAAAAAGGTTGTTGGGATGTTTTAATATTGATGGATGTTTATCATTTTTATGATAAATATAAAGAGATGATTATCTTATATTATGAAATCTATAGTCTATTGAACCTCTAATAAATAAAAAAAATAGAGATTAAAATGAGATATACGTAGTTTTGGACCCATCTTTAATTACCTAAAGACTTTGTTGCCCTTTGAAAAAGCACTTTTGGAATTTTGGGGTATGCTATTGCTTCCCTCCCTCACCATTTATGTCACTCTCCAAGTCTCTAGGGTTACTTTTTCTGGTCTTGTGTGGTGTCTATCTTGTTGGAAAAATTGTAATTATGAGCTATTTCGAGAGGGTAATTCTGGTGGATCCCATAATTTGGTTTTAGAAGAAAGACTCGGATACATATTTCTTGACATGAGAACTATGAATTAATGTATTTATATACTCAAAATAGAGAATGTGAGAATATAAATTGAAGTTCAAAGTAAACTTCTTGCTAACAAGATATAAATAGAAAAAATAAAAGTGAGAGTTGTCTCACATCACTAAAATATGAAATTGGACTTATGTTTATATAGTAAGATGCATTCTTACATAGTAAGAAAGTAGTATGAAAGGTTATCTCTCCTGCACTCAGGCGCAGGGGGTGCAAATCCATAGTTCGGGATATACCAATGTGTCGGTGCACGACCTGTGTAAATAAATATTGGGTCTTAATCTCGTGGTCCAGACCAAATCCAATTTTTACATATTTTTTTTTATTTCTGGAAATTGAAGCAACACTCCCATATTGATCTGTATGGCCAAGGGTTTGGCACACCCGTGTGAATTCTACACTCCCGTGTCATTTCACACGGCTAGACTTCTGACACGCATGTATCAATCCACACACCAGTGTCGTTGTGCTACAGTGTATGCATGGCTAATCCAAACTACGTCCGTGTGGATTATGTTCCATATTAGTCTTTTAAGTTTCTTATCTTTTGAAAATTCATTTTCTAATATTTTAAATATTAGATTCACCATTATTTGAAAGTTACAAATACATTATTCACAGCCTTTAAGGAGGTTAATCACAATTAATTTCATGTCTTCTCTATCTAGTATAAATAAGGGCTTTTGGTTGGATTTTTTTCTCTTGTTAGGAAATCTCCTTCTTCCATTTTCTTCTTCTAAAAGTGATAGAGAGTGTGACAAATACTCAGCTCGCTGTAAGTAAGTATTTGTGTGTTTAACAACTACTTGATATCTATTATATTCTGGAAGACAGACGCCCGTTATCCTAAATATCGGTGGTAGGAAACGAATTTGTTTTAAGGACACTGTGTGAAATACATACATCAGATTTGTTCTTCATTTTTATTGTCTTTTTATTTAAATATTGAATTAACAATTCTCCTATTATTCTTTTAACATATCTATCTTAATATTTTTGTACTACAAACAATAATGGAGTCTCAAATTTTACTTAGAAGTCTAATTAAAAAAATACTAATTTTGTGGTATACCAACACCTGCATACACATGTTATTTAAAATTATTATATTTTCAACTTTTAATTTCAATATTTGATAGTTAACAATTGTGATTAAAAGTTGAAAATTTAATAGTTTTAAATATCAAATGTACTAAAGAAATCCTTTTAAAAAAATAAATATATAACGAGTACTGAAAATATGACAAAATAAGATAAAAAGTATAAGAATATATAATATTGTTCAAAATAAAATTATAGACAAATATTTTCTTTAAAAATATCAAATTTATTAAAATTATTCCTAAATATTTCAAAAATTTTAGGTATCCAACATACCTATTGCTTTAGAAAATATATATTTAGAGGTTGACCTCTCAAGGAAAAAAACAACTTCAACTTTGCATCTTTTTAGAACAATTTCCAAGCATTTTTCCCTTATGAATTGGATTTTTATAGAAGAAATTGTATAAATTGCATTTTTTAAGAATATGAAAAAATTTTAAAACATTGACTATTGACTAAACTTACCAAAGTCATTTTATATATTTCCTCTTCATTTTCTTGGAAATTAGACTAGTGTTATTTTAGTATTTAAAAAGTAAAAATTTTATCAAGTTGAGTCGAGACTTGGCAATAAGTGGTTTTTAATCTGGTATCCAGAGTGTGCGAGTAGAATTTAGAAGAGCGATGATGCATTTTTTTTAAAGTTATAAAATAATTGTATATTTTGAATTCGAATTCAAAATTTCTAATTAAATTAAAAAAATTTTATACAAACTCATTTGTATACACTACATACTTTGGAGAAATTCTTAAATGCGTTCAATCTATCATGCTATTTATAAACTAATTTAATTACAAAGTGATATATATATATATGTTTATTCATATCAGTTAGTAAAAATAAAATAATTAAATGTATATATTCATATGATTGAATTAGTTTATAAATAATATAGTAGACTAAGTCTACATAAAAATCTCTCTATACTATAATACTTAATAAATATAAAGAGAGTAGCTAAATCTTAGATACATTAATGCATGATCTTTCTATAAGAGGGTGTTTGAGATTATTTTTAAGTGTACTAAAAATATATTTTAAATTCTTTTATTTAATTGACTAACTTTTTTAATTTTTTATAAAGTGCTCTTTCCAGACTTACTTTTAAAAAAAAATTAATTTACTCATTTCTATTAAAACTAATTTTCAAAATTTAAAAATATAAATATAAATTTTTTTAACTCAAAAAAGTTTTAATCTTTGGGGGGAAAAGATAAAAAAAAAAAGAAAGAAATTAATTAATCTAAATTTATCGTTTGTTTCTCTGAGTTGAGTATGTGTTTTCTTGGTAGAAGGGCTCTATGCCTCTGTACAAACAAAATCCACCCATGCGCACATCGAATCTCTCTTTTAACTGAAAGAAACCCCTAAATTTGCGTCATCATCAAACCCCTCATTGTCATATTCTTTACTTTGTTGAGGTTTTCATTTTCTTGATTGTTGAATCTTTAAGGTTACTGCTTGCTTGCTTCCTTCTTTCTTCTTCTTGAGCCCTGATCTGGTTTCCCAAGAAAGCATCCTCTTTAGTTTTTGGATATCGCATCAGAAACACCGTGTATCTGAGACTAAAATTTCTCTAACTTTTGCTGATTTGGGTTTTTCTTCTCTTACTTTCCTGAAGGGAAATTCTTTTCTCTAGTGTATGTTATTCTAATCTTGAATGATTGTCATTGAAAATGTTTCCTTGGGTTTAACTCAGATGTGGATAATCACTTTCAGAAGCTTGCTTGCTTGCTCCTTAAAAACTGAATTTTGGAGTTATCATGGCTTCTAGAGTTTGCCCATAATCTCTCCTTCGCACTTTCCTAAGATGAATTCTCCACACAGTCACTCTTTCAAAAGCTTCATTGTTGAAATCATGACATTTCCATTTGACCATTTCCATCAATAATTTTTTTTTCTCCCCTCCTATTTTTGGAGATAATTTATTTTCTGATTATTTTAGGACATTTTGCGAACAGCTAGTGTATACTTTTGAATTTCTCCTTCCTTGATTCCTTATCTGAAACATGGGTTGTGTCCATGGCAAGTGTTGTAGCCGATACCCATCATCATCAGATGGTGATTCAAGGGGCGACCTTGAAGCGGTACTCACTCAAAGATCACTGGAGATTGTTCCTGTCCTTTCACACAACTACAATTTGCAGTACTCTGTCCTTACTCAACGAGGTTACTACCCAGACTCGCCTGATAAGGAAAACCAAGATAGTTTCTGCATTAAAACTCAGCTAAGAGGTAACCCAAATATTCATTTATTTGGTGTATTTGATGGGCATGGTCTAAATGGTGCTGAATGTTCAAATTTCGTTAAGGATAAGTTAGTTGAGATATTAGCAAATGATCCAACATTGTTGAATGACCCTATTAGAGCTTATAGTTCTGCATTTTTAAGAACGAACTCCGAGTTACACAACAGTAAAATTGATGATTCAATGAGTGGTACCACGGCAATAACGGTCCTTGTAATTGGAGATAAGATTTATGTTGCTAATGTGGGTGATTCAAGAGCTGTGATTGCTGTTAAGAATGGGAACAGAATTGTAGCTGAGAATTT
>CATIWF010082992.1:0-19511 GCA_949630135.1 Balakata baccata
CACATGATAGGAATCCCATCATGATTTCCTTCATGATATGTTTCATATCATGGACTTTCATTAATCAGTTTAAGATCTATATCAATTCATATGCAAATGAATGCTAATATAATGAAAGAATGCCTTTATGAATGTGTACACTAAGTGTCAGAAGCGATTGCCTTTTGAGCATATCTCTAACAATCTCCCACTTGCACTAAAGCCAACTGCCATTGTACATTACACTATGGTTGAGGATATGACTATCATATTCCTTTTGGGGTTTTGGTCTAGTGACTCGATTAGATATTTTCTAATCAGTGGAACTCTCTCTCATTACATCACATCTACCATTGATTTCTAAAATCAATTAATAAGATTGAGTATATGTTTGGACCTTTTAATGAGACCATGATTCCTTTGCATATGTAGTGGCTCTATTGTTGTTCCAATCATATTGGACTTACAATACTAGAAATCACTTCTACCTTGTGATGAATTCCCTTTCCAAACTACTTCCTCAACTGCCTTGGAAGCTATAATGTACTTTGAGTTATGGAATCATCAGTCATCATTTGTTTGGAACTTTTCCAATTAACAAGACAACTATTTAATGTGATACATAGCCCGGCTAGGATTTTGAGTTATCCTTATCGAACTGGATGCTAGCATCCATAATCCTGCTTACCTTAAGCTTACTATCGTCTTAAACCAAGAATACATTCTCAATCCTTCTCAAATATTTAAGGATATTCTTGACAGTCACCTATAATCCCTTAATGGGATCATATTGACATCCACTCAAGACACTCATAGCATGATATCCATTGGGCCTAGTACACATCATAGTACATAATGAATCCAATAGATAAGGCTTATGGAATCTTATCCATGCTAGTCTATTTGTCTTATGTCTTTGGACATAAAGACTAGGAAAGGGTAATCCTATCAATCATAGGAATAGATCCTCTTATAGACTACTTCATGCTAACCACTTAAGCATCTTAGCTATGTAGACTAAGAAAGAATGAGTAACCTCTTAGATTTTAATCCCCTTTTGGCAAGTTACTTTTAAAATCCTTCTTGGAGAATTATTTTAGAGTAACAAATTGACTAACTTAGAAATGAGAGATCATTTCCCACTAATAGCATATCTTCCATATACTTCACTAGGAATAAAATAGCACTTCCACTAACCTTCTTGAAAACACATGAATCATCCACATCTTGTGAGAAAAACAAACTCTTTGGTTATCTCATCAATTTAGATGTTTCAACTCCTGGATGTTTGCACTAATCCATCAATAAATTTTGCAATTTGCATCTTGTTTCATCATCATCAGATATGAATCTCTTAGGTTATGTTATGTACACATCTTAAGTCAGATTTCCAAAATGAAACCAGCCTTCATATCCATTTACAAAATCTCACCACTATGAGTAGTAATGACTAGGAGTAACATGATGGATTTAAGCATAGTATATGGAGTAAAAAGTCTTGTCAAAGCCAACCTTTATCTTTAACGATATCTTTTAACTACTAACTCTAGCTTTACAAGCAACTGTATTACCTTCCATGTCGGTCTTCTTAAAAACCCATTTGTACCCAATAGGGCTTTATCCCATTAGGTGGATCAACCAAAGTCCTTACTTAGTTTATAGACATGGAATCCATATCGACTTATGGCTTATGGCCATTAGTCATATTCTGAAATTTTCATAATCTCTTCATAAGTAGTAGGTTCATTATCCTCTATGAACAATATGCCCATTTTGTTCACTTATAAGAGATTTATATCTCTTGGAAACAACTCGTATCCTACTTTACTTATGAGGCTCTTCATAAGTCTTACTGTTAGTTCATCTATATGAATAACATATTTTAGGCTTTGTCAATGGATTTGTGTCTGCTTGAGTACATATTTGAACTTCAGTAAGTTCATTCTTGCTCTCACTATCTCATTATAGAAGAAACTATTTTCTTGGAAGATAGCATTGTTTGAAACGAACACCTTTTGCTTCAAATAGTGGTAAAACTGATAACCAAATGACTCTCATTAGATATCCTACATATAGAGATAGGGTTAGATTGAGCTTTTAACTAATCCAACATTATCTACTTCTCTTAAGTAAGATAATCCTAAACTTTCATTTATGAAAGAATAAGCTTTATGTTATTTCATATCTTATATGGAACAACATTAACTGACTGATACATATTATATTTATCACATAAACATAATCCCATGTGCATGACTATAAAAGGAACTTTAAGAAATTTTAAAAGCTTATTATGTATCTCACCATGTCTAACAAGGTTCAACTACTCCTTTTAACTACATCATTATGCTATGGCATATAAGATATAGTTCATTCAGATAAAATCTTATTATCTCTTATATGACATTGAAACATTTAGCTTAAATGTTATTTCACTTTGATCTAATCTAAGTGTCTTAATACTTTCACTAAATTGTTCCTCTATTTCATTTTTGAATTCTTTAAACATTTCAAAGGTTTCAAATTTGTATCTCACCATATACAAATACCTGAATTATGAGCTGTCATAATTAAGGTAATGAAGTAGATAAAACCATTTATGGCATGTATGAATATTGGTCCACATACATCTATATATACAAGGTCCATCAATTGTTTTTCATGTTCATCCTTTTTCACTAAAAAGTGATTTTGTTAACTTGCTTAGTCAATGAAGTTCACATGTGTCACATGATTCATAATCAAATGACTCTAAGTTGCCATAACTCATCGTGTGATTCTCTTTTATATGCCCAAGTTGACAATGTCATAATATATGGTTTCAGGTCATCAACTCTTTAAATTTAATATTGAGGATAGAGTCAAGTATTTCAAGATTATAAACTCTACTGCATAATATTTTAGTTTCATAAGAAATACTAATTGACTATACAAAACAACAATTATTCTTAATATTCAAATGAAAAACTTTTGTTCAACTACAAAACAAAAGTATATTCTTTATTCATAAACTAAAACAGAATTACAATTATTTAAACCTTTAAACAAGCTTATTAGAGAGTGTTGAAACTTAAGCCTCTATAGCTATTGCAGCAATTGTTTTTATATGGCCAATGTGCACAGTTTTGACTCTCCTTTCTTAAGTTTTCTATTGTTTCTTTGGTCTTGCATATCTAGTATATGTGAGACCTACATGCAATATCTAATATTCATGTGTAATTATAAAAAATAATGTTATCCCTCTTTATCAAATTTACTTGAAGTATAAAGTGCATCTATATGCCTTCTCTTCTGCTTCTTGAAAAACTCAAAATAAACTTTGTTATTCCATTTCCATTTTGCAAATGGAAGTACCTTTAAAGATGTCTCTCTATTTTTTCCTTTTATCTATAATGCATGTTACATTTTAGATCTCGCTTCTATCATCTTGGATTGGTAGAGCAATTTAGATATCTCATATCACTTAGCATGAGCTTCTTCATTAGCCATCTCTCTAAAATAATACATAATGGTTTTGCATTCATTTCATGCTGCTTTTGAAGTTTGAACAACTTAGGACCAATCCATTGTTCTTCAAGTACTTATTGTATGCAAATTGTTCATAACGCTTGCATTTCAAGCATTAAGGGAAGGAAAATAGTTATTCTGAGACTTTGGCAATCCTTTGGATTTGAGAACCATTCTCAATTTTATGCCGGTCAAGAAAGTTTAGATTAGTCAAAATGTATGACTCATGATTATGCCTTGATTTGAATAATATGAGTCCAACAAATTAGATGTAAAGATCGAGATTATAGAAATGTGTACATGAGTGAATGTATGATATTAGGTCTTTAATAAAATGCATTATGGCTCCCACTATTTTATTGCAAACCCATAGCCCTCATAATGGATCCGGGAGAACTTATATGTAAGTTCTTCTAGTGGGTTGATATCCAATTTGCTAAGAATGACCTTGAGGCAACTCAATAAACCATCCTTAGTTTAATTGGTAAGTATCTAATTCATACCAATTGCATATCCATGCAACTATCGAATCTTATGCTATCAACTAATTGATGTGTGCATATACATTGGGCTATCAACTCTTGATATATGCACATCTCATGTACACTTACCCAACTTCGCCTCTAATACACATTGACCTTAGCACAAATCCAATAATTCAATGGTTTTGGTTAAGTCCAACCCACTAATCATGAAATCTAATTTCAATGGTTCAAACATATTCTTATAGAGTGAGTTTGAGGCAACTCAACAACTCTAACTCTAGAAGAACTCTGGTTCTCCTCACATTAATGGAAGGCTTAAGACATAATTGTTTTTTTGGTAAGGGATTTTATTAATTTAGTCTCATCATGTTTTTACTACGTGCTTTTATATATCATACATTTATCATATGGATATATAAAGATAGTTACATTAACTATATGTCATGATTATGGACATACTAAAATCAATCTCTTGAGCTATAAAGAGATTGACTAGGTCTTACCTAGGTATATGCATGAATTACAACCCAAAAATTGAAATCAAATTCCTACTTCTAAGTCTTCTTGTTTATGACACCATCTCCTTTATTTCTTGCTTATTTGCATCTCCATTCTATCCTAATCCTATGTAATCTAATTAAATATTTCAAAAATAGAAAACCTCAATTTACATTTGAGGGGAGTAAGATGAGAAAAGAAATACATAAGAAAAAAGAGATAGATAGGGACACGCAGACCATATTTACTATAAAACAAAATTCATGCATGCTCAATCACATTGGGCTTAAGTCCATAATCATCCATCATGTCTTTCCATACATCCCTAGCATACATTCTCTAATGCATAAAATTAAAATAAAATAGGTAGTGATGATTTTGGATTACAAAATTGAAAGTTGATTCAACACTTGAACCGAAATTGCCAACTCTTGTTGTTTCGGTCAATTTTAATTTTGTATGTGATTTTAATGTGAAATTTAATAATTAATCAAATTAAATTAAATTCCACATTTCCAGAATTAATTCATAATTAATTCACCTTAAAATCAAATTATTATGATATCAAAAATTAAACAATTTAATTTTAACATATATGCCACTTTATAGTCGTATTAGATATACCATTTGCTCAACTTAAAATAATTCAAAATTAATTTCCTAAAATTTTCAAAACTTCAAATCATCATTCTAAGCATCTTTAGGTCAGCTCAAGTCTATCAAAATAATTTTGGCACAAACCAAAATCATTAAGTCAAATGAACCAACACATAATAAGCCCAAAAAGACTCATTTACTGTCTAAAATTAATTTAAAAAGTTAAATTCGAGCAAATTTATTTTGACATGCATCTAACATCAAAATAATATAAAAAATATTTCAAGGTGCTGAAAATGAAATATTCACATATAAAAAAGAAATCAAACAAAACATTCTCGCTGGGTACCCAAAACAGTCCCGTTTCGGTGTTTATTTAAAAAATTAATTAAAATAGTTTTTAATTAATTATTGGATACTTTCAGAGATTTAAACACATTCTCAATATGTCAAAATAATTTTTCTATAATCAAATTAAAATAAAAATATGAACAGCTCCAACAATTAAACCAAACAACATCACATGTTTATCAACTATGTAATTTTCAACAATTTTGTAATAAATTCGAAATTAATTATTTGAATCATATTCAAACCATCTTTCAATCATCTCATGATCAGATCATTGAAAGAAAAATATGTAAAACAAATTTTACAAATTAATTTCACTTTCACAAATCAAAAGATCGAAAATCATCAAAATCATGCATTCTAATTGCACCTTAAATTAAAATTAATTTTAATGGGCATAAGGAGACTCTGATACCAATGATGAATTTTGAGCATATATCATATACATATTACGCAGTAGAAAATAAAATTTTTTAAAATCCGAATCAAATGATTCTACTTGTGCCAATTAAAACTAATTTAACCAATTCAGAAATTTTACCTTTATAATTTCTTGATTTTTCTTCAATTTCTCATCTTATTGGGTTGTAGCAAACTGCAACAATTCAATCTTGGATTGTCTCTAACAATATTCTCGCAAAGACGAGAGGATGAAACCACTAGGGAGATGGCTTGAACATACTTCAATAAGCTAGCAATGGTGTATATTCCTTTAAGAGGAAAAATTAAACTCTTTAATTTTTCTTGTTGCCTCTAAAAACTTTTTTCCTCCCAAAATTTTTTCCTTATTTATTTTCTATCTCCAAAAGAAAATCAGTTTCATAGAGCAAAAATTAAGATAGGAGAAAATGAAGAGTTATGAATAGTGAATTGACCAATTTATAAAGGAATTGGGGCATTGGCGTGTGCAGCAATCTGCATGGGCTTACTGGGCAAGCCCAGCTGGCCTGCCAGGCCAGCAGGCCGGTACGGGTCCACGATCTTATAGTGAACTGACTTGAAATAATTCTGTCATATTTTGAATCACATCCAAAGCCATTTTAATCATTCTTTACATCTCCAATACGTGTGACCCATTAGGTTTCTGGTTATATTGGCCACTTAAATTATCAAATAATTTAAGCAAGTCATGAGCAGTATTTAGCAACACATTATGACCCCCAATTGACCGGAAAGTCTGTGGTTTGATTACAAACCTTTCTATAGACAACAATGTGTGCAATTCGTCCTTTCACCATCTTATACCCCATTCGGTTCAAAGCATGGACTATGTGTTAGCTTTCGCTAGACTGACTACGTCACACCTCGCCCAAGTGATGTTAGATCTTCTTATTGGGACTCTTTAGTCTCTTAGACATGTCACTAAAGACCATCTTCAGGACATTTCCACTATGGCCAGAGATTCCCGAGTAATAATCTTGATAAGAGGCCGTAGGTATACTCTCCCTCTATCAGGAGTGGTGAATCCTCTATTGGCTACCCAATTACCTTCGAATACCTCAAGCTGTACCTAATCACCACCCTATAAGCGACCTTTATAAGTCAACAAGGAATGAAGTCAAAGCACAGAATCAGTATCCAAGACATATTTGAGTACCTCAAGTCTAAGGATTCTTGCCTCATTGCTATAATGAGACTATCATTGACATTTGAATGGATAATCCATATGATTGTCTCGTAGCAAGTCATCTAGTGTACTTGACTACTCTTAGCAAGCATCCATATGTTAACTTTGAACATCTTATATTCACAGCTTATGAGATTTACTGCTTGATCCAATCAAGAAATATAACATGTGCTAGTCTATCCGGATCAACAACGTCCCATCTTATTGATCCTATGACTAGGGATAATTTAGATACTAACATAATTACACATGATAGGAATCTCATCATCATAATCCCATTATGATTTCCTTCATGCTATGTTTCATATCATGGACTTTCATTAATCAGTTTAAGATCTATATCAATTCATATGCAAATAAATACTAATATAATGAAAGAATGTCTTTATGAATGTGTACACTAAGTGTTAGAGGCGATTGCCTTTTGGGCACATCTCTAATAGAAGTAATAAGAACTAGTGAAGGAATTTCACTAGGATGAAGAAAGTAAAGGCTAGATGGTGGATCTTCAAGCCTACTCATCTTGTTGAAATAAAGAATTAAAGATTGGAAGAATGAAATTGAAAATAATTTCTCTTTGAAGAAAAAGGAACAAAGAAAGATTTAATCAAGAGAGTAATACTACTTAAGAAATGAAGAGAAGAACTCACAATTGCTTCGATAACTTTGCAAACTAAGAATGGAGGAGAAACTGATTCATTAATTTATTCAACCTGAGCTCGAAGAGTTGTTTATATACAATTAGAGTAGTAACTAACTGAATAAGTAAAAATAAAGTTATTGTGCAAATCACTTTATCAACTTATTTATTAATTACACATGTCCCTTCAGTTAAGTATAGTACTTATGAACTTAGCAAGTCTTCTTCATATATGGAATGCAAATTGCAAGCAGTTATGAAGTATGTTATGCAAGTTGCTACTAAGCTGGAAAGAATATATTGCTCCTATTTAGTTGGAACTTGCAAATGTACTTTGCATCATTATTGAGCTACAAGACTAAGTAGTTCCATTCAAAGCTTCGTAGAGCTTATGTAAACAGTCTACTATGCTTGTCATTTGATATTGTTAGGTTATGGGTCTGAACCACCCATGTGGGCTTAACCCAGCTCAAGACTCTAAATGAATTAAATAATAAATAAAAAAAATAGGGAGGCAGTTATTTAATAAAAATAAACTGCTCCCCTATATTGGCAGTTCAATTGAACATGAAAAAGAAGCAAAAAAAACTTGTTCTCCCATCTCTGAAAATTCTCTCCAAAATTTCACCATTCTCAAGCCATCAAGAGATCATAAGAGTGTTCGTGTTGTGGAATAATCATAGGATTCTCATAATTTGGTGCATCTGAAGCATTGAAGACACATAATTCTAACTCAATAAGTAAGTTTTCAATTTCGAATCATTTATATTGGTGTCAGAGCTAGGTTATGTGTTTTTTGTGCTTGAATAGAAGATTGGGATGAATTTTTGTGCAATTGAATTTGAAAATTTCATAGTAGAGAAAAATTTTCTATTTCATGGCATTAAGTTAGTATGGTTGAAAAGTTCTCATCACATTCCAATTTTAGGGTTCTAAGTTTCTAGAAATCATATTTTGTGTAATTTCCAGTCATGTTTGAGTTGTTTATTTTTCAAATGCCGTCCAAATGTTGCCAAACTTGTAAAATAATGGTCCAAAATGGTAGATCAACTTTAAAAACATAGGAAAAATGTAAAAAGTGGTAAAAGTCGGTGCGTGAGGCAACGATTGTGGCCATATGGAATCGTTTGCCACGTGTCACACCAAGAGTAATGTGACATGGAAAAAGGTTTGATGTGTCCATCTACGTGGTTGCCAACGTTGCAAGCTGCTTGGAGGAATTGTGGTAGACTATGCTATCATATTGATGACATGAACGTGTCAAGAACACATAGCAGTAGGATGACACATGGCACTTGCTGGTCGAGGCATGAGGCAATGACATGTCTATTAATGTGGCAAACCATGTGGTGTATGTGCATGTGTAGAGGCGCATGGCCACTCATAGGCAGTCTTTGAACAACGTGTAAGGATACGTGAGTGATACGTTTTTGTTACAATTTTTTAAAATTAGAACATGTCTTTCATTATTGTATTATATGAAAGAATCGTATGTGATTTTATGGGAAATATTAAGTTTGTATATTAGTTGATCTCACCTAACATAATGATTAGTGCATGTTTAAATTAAACTATGATAACTGCACTATGTCAGCAGGAATTGATTGGATTGTGTAACAGTACTTTTATTTTTACTGCTTGTGTGTTAGGTTATTATTAATTGATTTAAGACATTGTGACATTAAATATTTTTTTATGGATACAAATTGTACTAAACCTGATTGTAATCGTTATTATAAATAGTTGAAATGGATGTTATGAAAAGCATTGTTGCTAACTTGAACCAAGGAGATAAGTTGAATGATAAAAATTATGATGTGTGGCATCACAAGATTCAGTATCTCCTAGAAGAATAAGAAATGTTGAAAACTATCATACGACTGATGGATGAGCCTAAGCATAGAAGTACTGTTCAACATAGGTGAGATATGGAGGCATATCAAGCCAACAAGCGCAAGGATAGAGTTGCTTGCATATTGATGTTGAGCAACATGAGAAATGACTTGATACTGCAATTTAAGAAGCACTGCTCAACCTGAGCAGTTTGGGATATTGTTAAGGTCTAATTCGATAGAACCTTAACCATAAGGCTATGTCAGTTAATTCTAAAGTTTGATGCTTGTAAGGAAAATCCTAACCATATGATAAGGCAACACCTAACTGTCATGTCCAACATGATAAGTGAGTTAAATGCTATTGGTCATGAATTAACTTAAGAGCAATAGGTCCAAGTTGTCATATGCTCTCTTCCAAATGCCTAGGAACACATGCGTATCAACTTTATCCACAATGATAATATAAAAACATTTGATGATGTTGCCTGACATGTTAAGCTATAAAAGGATCGTCTCTCGCTAATAAGCTCACTCGAGAGGATTATATGATTGAGTCCAAAGGTACTTTCGGGCTCTAGTGAAAAGATATGGACGGTTAAGGGGGAATAAGCAAGCAAAGGAGGCAATAAAGCCAATTTTACTAGAAACAAATGCAAGTGCGGTAAATGCAGCAATAAGAAAGGCAAAAATATGAATTGCTTCAATTGTGAGAAGCCTGGCCTCTTTAATCGTGATTGCATTATGCCAAAGGTATTGTATGACCGAATTCATCCCTCTAACTTATTTGTTAGCACTTGTTTGATGCTAGCTAAAACTGTTCCTTATAGGGCTATAAACTCAATAGCAACCGATAACAAAACAAGGGACCGATTTGCCTTTGTAGAGTGCATCGAATTCCAATTGGAAGTAGAAGTATCTATATGGGGAATAATGCTTCTATAGACATACGTAGGATCAACACCTATAAGCTTATGTTGCAAGGAGACTACATTCTTTATCTTTATGACGTGCCTTATGGTCTAGAAGTTTGATGCAATTTAGTTTTTGTACTTGTTCTATTAGGACTTGGCTTTAAGATTGTTTTTGAAAATAGTTGTGTGAAAGTACTATTGGATAATTTTTTTTATATACATAGTTATGCCTATTTGTATACAATTCCTATAAATATGATTACTTTTGTCATTGTTGTTAGCTATTCCAATGATGTTTTATTAAATGATAATATTAAATAGCATGTTAGATTAAGACACATTGGGTAAAATCGCTTAGAAAGATTAGCAAAGGCTAGTCTTTTAGGTTCTATTAAGAAAATATATTTATCTGTATATGAGCATTGCCTAGCTGGAAAAGCAACATAATTACCATTTGGCAAAGCCAAGAGAGCCACATTTTCTTTGCAGCTTATCTATTCTAACATTTTGGCCCAATAAATGTGAGAGCAAGACATGACGCTCACTATTTCATCATATATATAGATGATTTCACCATATTCGGTCATATTTATTTGATATCCCATAAGTTTGAAGCAATGTATTACTTCTTACGCTATAGTAGATTGGTTAAGAATCAATTAAATGTGAACATTAAAGTATTATGAATTGATGAAGGATGTGAATCTCTATCAGGCTTGTTTAAAAGTTATCTTGATGATATGGGTATAGCTACACAACTAATTATTCCTTCCATTATGTAACAAAATGGTATAGCAAAAAGAATGAATATAACATTATTGGACATGGTTAGGTTAATGAAGGCGCAAGATAATTGCCTATTTCCTTTTGGGGAGATGCGCTACAAAGTACAGCATTCATTCTTAATCGTGTATCATGAAAGTCTGTTCCTTCCACCCCCATATGAGTTATAAAAAGCTGAGAAGTCTAACTTAAGTAATATGTACCCATAGGGATATGCGACTAATAACCATAACACTTCTCATGAATATGAGAAACTTAGTTTGAGGGGGAAGAAATGCATCTTCATAAGATACTCATAATTCTCCAAAAGATATATATTTTTAGGGGAAGATGCAAATGAAATAGTAATAGAAATTAGGTCACGATATGTCATTTTCTTATAAGAGAACTTTCCTGAAAGAGGTGAGCTAAATAGGGATTTCCGATTATATGAAATGGAAGATCGTAAGACTAGTGGGAGAACAAGAATAGTTGACTTAGCTCCCACAGAGCAAGATGATATGGAATATCATGCTCCTTCTGAAGCTAGTAAGAGTGAAAAGTTACTACATTATGTTCTTATGGAGCAAGATCATGAGCAACGTCAACCTCAATATAGAAATCGTGAGAGAATTTCCTATCATTGATTTGAATTGGAAAGGGAAGCTTTTGTGATTGCTTTAGATGTACAAGAGTCTAAAATAGTACAACAAGCTCTTTCTAGTCCTAAAGCTAATGAATGGATCAAAGCTATGGAAAAGGAAATGGATTCGATGAAATCTAACTAAGTCTAGGGTTTGGTTGATTTACCGCTAGGTTGTGAGACCATTAGGAACAAGTGGGATCTCAAAATTAAACATAAGGCCAATGGGACAATTGATAGATATAAAGCTCAATTAGTAGCCAAGGGCTACATTCAACAAGTGGAAATTGACTATGAAAAGACATTCTCACTTGTGGTCAAGTTTGAGTTAGTTCGCCTCACTCTAGCTATTGTGGCATAAATAAATTTCAAATTATACCAAATGGACATTAAGACTGCTTTTATCATTAGAGAACTAGATGAAGAGATTTATATGGATTAACCTTTAGATTTTGAGCTTAAATGATAAAAGCGCAAAGTTTGTAAGCTCAAAAGATTCATTTATGGTCTTGGGCAAGTATCAAGACAAAGGAACCTCAAGTTTCATCTAGCCATGTTAAGTGATAGCTTGACAATGATGGAGGAAGACCATTGTGTGTATATTAAACATTCAAATAGTGGTTTTATAATTATGTCCTTATAAGTCAATGGCATATTGATAGTTGGAAATAATAAGAAGTATATTGATGTTACTAAGAAACGGTTGTCATTGAACTTTGAAATGAAGGACATGGGTAAGGCTAGCTATGAGCTTAGTATTAAGATCTTTAATGATGGCTCGAAAATGGTTCCGAGTTTATCTCAAGAGATTTAGATTAAGAAAATGTTGAAGCATTGCAATATGCATGATTTCAAGCCTAGGGATACCCTTGTTGAAAGAAATTTGAGTCTTGGTTTTGACATGTGTCGCAACATAGCTGATAAAAATGAACGAATGTCCAGAGTACCTTACTCTAGTGTCGTTTATAGTCTAATGTATGCAATGATGTGCACATATATAGTCATTTGCTATGCCATTGGACTAATGAGCATATTTCAATCTAATCAAGGCCTGAAACACTGGATGGCAGTCAAAAGGATATTGAGATATCTGAAAGGAACTTCATACTATGTTTTGTGCTACCAAGGGAAGGATTTGTGCTTAATTAGTTATATAGATGTTGATTGGAAGGTGACCTTGATCAGCACAAATCAACTTCTTGATATACATTTTTTATAAATGATTGCGTAATTTCATAGATTGCACAATTTTATAGAGTAGCAAAAAGCAATATTGTACAGCTTTATCAATAATGAAAGTCGAATATATAGTATGTTCCTTAGCTATACAAGAGGCAGTTTGGTTGAAAAGGTTTTTGCAGTAGTTAGAAATTGTCAAAACATCATTTGAACCTATGACAATATATTGTAACAGTATGACCGCATTAGCCCATCCTAAGGATCTAAAATATCATGAGAAGACCAAATATATGTAGATTAAATATCACTATATTAGAGACATAATTGCACAAAAGGAAGTGATTCTAAAGCACATTTCTATAAGTAAAATAGTAGCAGATCCATTTACCAAACTAATAGCTAGGGACGCATTTGTTAGAGATGTAAGATCCCTAGGGTTATGTAGGATGTAACCAATTTGTAAATATTGACAAACTACTTGTTTTTATTTCCAATGAAATTAAAGGCAATTTACTTAATTCATTTGTTTGCAAATATTTTTTAGTTATATGAATATGTTGTATATGCCAATTAGCACATTTTGATGAAGTATTGTCAATAGACTTAAATTGACTCTCTCATATGAGTAATTGTCGCTAGTATTGTAGAACAAATAGAGATGAGACCAAAGTTTGGATGACTGAGACGCAATGAGAGAAATTTTGGTTATATTATTACATAAAAAGTTGTCTTGATGAGGATAAATATGAGATTCTTCATATATAAGAATCAATATGAATAACTTTCTCATCGTTCATGTGTCTATTTAGAGGAAGCTGAATGTGAAACTTGTTTAATATTGTTGAATGTGTAGACAAAAATTTCAGATTTGACGTTTTCAGAGCGAAAAGACTAAGACTCAAATGACATTATTTATTTTATGATAAGGAGCAGGACATATACTCATTTATCTTCGACAAAGAAAAGAGTTGCTTCACCATATCTTGCATTTTATATTGCATGTATTAGACGACCTATTAGGAAGCAAAAGAATGAATTCATGCTTCTTTGCTATATGAATCCTAAAAATTCTGAATACGGACTTCACATTTATTACCCTTTGTGACTTTTGACTATATCATGACGTGGAGTATTAATGTTGGCTATCTTAGAAAGGATTCTATAGTGATGAGATGATTCAACTTAATAAAGTATTCCTAAAAGAGTGAGTTGATTCAGATCCAATTGGTATTAGCGAGGGTGAAAGAAAGAATTTTTTTTTTTTTTTGCTTATACACTCGTTACTTGTATTCACTGGCCGAAGTTATTTCGCTTGACAAATCTTAAAATAACTCAGAGTACTAAGTAATTGTAAGAGAGATTTGTGCATGTAATCTTGAAGGATTGAATGACACTCCATCATATGTATTAAGAAAAAAATATTTGGTTAGGTTTGTATTAGAACTCCCAACATTTATGTATTTCAAAGTCACAAGGTTCATTTAATTGTATGAATGATTCTCTATATGAGTTTGAATTATTATGATTATATTTTGGATTGAGCCAAGCCCATTATGAACTAATGAGAGATGTTGGATTATGGATTTAGGCCGACTATATGGGCATAATCTAGTTCAAGACCCTAAATGAATTAAATAATAAATAAAAATAGAGAGGCAATTATTTAATAAAAATAAATTGTTCTCCTCATATTGGCAGTTCAATTGAACGTGAAAAAGAAGTAGAAAAATTGTTCTTGTATCTCTGAAAATTTTCTGCACAATTTCATCGTTCCCAAGCCATCAAGAGACTATAAGGGTATTCGTGTGGTGAATTATTGCTAAATTCTTGTAGTTCAATATATCCGAAATATTGAAGACACAATTCTCGCTCAATAAGCTAAGTTTTCGCAGGTTGTAAGTAGTAGTTATCGCTGTTAGCACGTCCCCATATCAAATGGAAATAGATTATATTTTTTTTTTGTAAAGTCATCGATTTGATTAAGTAATTGGACTAACAATATGAAGATATAATATTCCAACTCTACATAATAATAAAAGAAAATTAATAATTGTGTAAAACAAATAATTTAGGAATCCATGTAGTCCCTATTGGAGTTACTATTGTAGCAATTAACCAATTTAAGTGGGTGAATTTTACGCATGGTACTCCGATTATATAACTCATAATAATTCAATATATGAAAGATTACAAAATTATTCAAATTATGTAAATCACAAAAATTCAGTATCTTAAAAATTATTTGTAATACAAAAGTATATCAACTTTTATTTTATAATACAAAGTACTTCAACTTTTATTTTGTAACTAAATAATACTTTTGTCTTTAATTGGTAATATTTCTAATATAATTATGATATGAAATATTCACAGTAGATAAATTTTAATAAAAATAAAATTTATTATAATATTTACATCAAATAAATTTCAACTTTGCTGATTAGATATTACAATTAATTTTATTTTTATAAAAATTTATCTAAATATTTAATATCATTCTTCTGTTAGAGAGACTAATGGAGTGTTTGAGAGTGCTGTTGAGTATTCCAAAAGTATATTTTAAATTTTTTGATTTAATTGACTAATTTTTTTTTAATTTTTTATGAATTATTTTTTTTTCAAATCTACTTCTGAAAAAATATTTATTTATTTGTATTTACTAAAAACAGTTTTTAAAACTAAAAAAAATACAAAATACAAAAATTTTTTCCGAAAAACATTTTTTCCAAACATAATACTAAACGAGTCGTAATAGCTGAAGACAAATACTATTTAGTTACAAAATAAAAGTTGAGATATTTTTGTGTTACAAATAATTTTTGAAGTATCGAGTTGTTATATTTTACATAATTAGAGTACTTTTGTATTATAAATAATTTTTAAAATATTAAGTTATTACAATTTATATAATTAAGATATCGTTCAGGAAATTCACCCAATTTAATTTGAACTCCACCTAATTACACCAAGAAATTAACCTAATTTATCTGCGTCAGACAATAGTTTGAGACTGTTTTCTTATTAACGCTCAATTTATACATTTTCTAATTTAATATTTATTACAATTTACTTATGCAAGCTAAAATAATTAATTTATTTTTTATAAGCAATATCATTTTTAAATAATTAATTTAAATCATACATAAAATCAAGCAAATACCAACAATTAAAACAAGAATAAAATGAAATAAAATGCATAATAATAAAAGAAGGAAACTCGGGGGAAATTGCAACCACTAAATAGATAACTTTGTTACTCATATATGGAAATTAAATCTTTAACATATCCTTAATTGTGATTACTTGCCAACAAAATTTAGATAACCTCGCTACATGCATGCAAAACTAACAAAATTTGGATTGAATAAAATCCTTGCCTTGGATTCTGTAATAAATGCATACTTGATTTGGATTTCATAATAAAAAGAATGCTAAAAATAGTCAACTATTCAAGTAATTGTTCAATACTTAGCTTTTGATTAGTTTACGAAAAAAGAGAAATTTTCTGAAAATAATTTTTCTCTCTTTATTTTAGATTTAAAAATATAAATATCCTCATTATTACTCTTGTAATGATAAAGCCAAACCACAAGTCAAATGAAATAAATAAATAAAAGAATTGAGAACCATTCAAATTGTAATGTTTGGATTCAAAAATTTTAAATGGAAAATTTTAAATAATTTATGTTAAATTTATTATTTGACTACTTAAAATATATTAAAATTTATAGATTTTGAAAAATATCTCATTCACCAAAATTTTTCATTTTTTAATGATTTGATTTTCCACTTCCTTGGTGAGAAAGTTCAAAATCTATGGATTTTGATCAATGAGAGGTTGTCAAATTTTTTTTATTCCGAAATTGTATCTAATAAATTAATAATATTCCAAAACTATTCTTAAGCCTAAAAAAGTAAAAATCATTTTTCTTTTAATTTTAACTAATTGTTTTAACTTATTATTATTATATTGTTAATATGTATTAAATTATTAATAAAAAATATTTTTAGCAATATAATTAAATATTATAACGTATAACAACTTTATTTTTTTATTTTTTAACTCTTAAAATAATCAATTTTATTTTTTATATTTTTAAATATATAGTTGAATTGATTGTATATGTTTATCTAATAATAAATTATCAATATTTAATAAAGGGTAAAATTGAAAATTAATTGTTAAATTCATTATTGTGGTCATTGAACCAAATATAAGTATAAATTCATAATTCATAAATTTTATAATCAAACCAAATAATAGAATTTTTAGAATTCATAGATTTTACAATTTATGAATTTTATGAAATCCATAAATTTTAAAATCTCTCGATCCAAACGAAGTTTCTACTATAAAAGGAGGCTCAAAATCCAGTGAAGGACATTGCTATTAAAAAAATAATATAACAATAAGCCTGAATTTATCAAAACCATGCCAAGAAAAGGTGTTAGATTAGTTATATTAGCAATCTTGTTGACGGTGTTAGTTGCAGGACATGCAAGTACAACTGATTCTCGGAGATCAGAATGCTGGAAGAACTGCAAGGCCAATTGCCATAAATCTCCAATTGTATGCAAATACAAATGCGGATTAGAGTGTGGTACTAGACCTCCTCTTACCAATGCTGAAAACACATTGGGGTTTAATCATCATGAAGGCTCAATTAATAGGAATTAGGCTTTCCCTAATTATCCTCTCAAAATAATGATTTTCTAATAAAAATTCTCTTATATTTTCATGCTTTCCCTTTATTTTGTTTTTATATATAATTAATCCTAATACTGGAAACGATTTTCTATGCCTACAAATACAGTGATGTTGAATGATAAAAAAGGCATAAATTATATGCAACTCTTTCAATTTGTCTATTTTTTCAAATTATCATATTGACTGATTTTTTTTTATTATATTTGTTTTATAAATGTTGTTTTTGAACCATATTGTTATATCTAAAATTTGAAAAACAATACACCGCGTCACTATTTATTGACCTAACAATAATCTCTGTTAATTTATATTTTGACAACAACGGTAGATAGCAAATTATGGTACAATATATTGTTTTTCAAATATTTGGATGGCAATATAGTAAAAAAAAAATATTTAAGAAGTAAATATGATCAAAAACTGATCAAGTAGCAGTCTGAAAAAACGGACTGCATATAGTTTAAGCTGATTAAAAGCTATTCCTAATTTTTGAAGAGAAATGGTAAAGGGTAAATGAGTGGAGAGAGTTCTCGGGGATGCTTGAATGGCTATTTATCAAGGCTGTAAAAACCAGTTTGGTCAATGAACTGGAAAAGCTAACGGATCACGGATTTAAGGTCAAATTGAAGTTGAACCGGCTTACGTATTATTTTTATAAAATATAATGTCTCATATATAATAAAACATAATATGTCTCATATATAATAAAAATAGAGAATAAGTTGTTAGAGATATTTTTTAGTGTACAAGAATAATACAACATATCTAATATTCTCTTTTTTATATGTATAACTAAACATTTAATTAATTATTAAATGTAAAGGTAATTTATAATTTGAAAATACAATTAGCCAAAATTTTCAAATTGTAAAAGAAAAGTAATATAAAAAAGAAATAAAAAAAATATAAAAATGAGTGAACAATCTCACATAGAAAAAAAATAATAATGAAAATAACATATCATTTTATAAATAAGGGTGAGTTAATTGTTTAAAAACATATTTATTTTGACCAATTTGATTAATTTATAGTTAATTCATCTAGTTTTGGGATCAATTTTTTAGTTGAATTAGCTAGATTGGACCAAATTTAAAAATTAAATTATTTTTGCAAAAAATTAAAAAAACCTGAAAAAATGATATGTTAACCAGTTTTTCCAGTTATTCCCCCTCGGAAGAGGCATGTTCCCTTTTTCCGAAAGGGACAATTCTCCTTACCACCATTCCTCAAGAAGATAGTCTCAAAGTGATGCATTGTAGAAGCGCTCATGGCATTTGGAAAATCTTAGAGAATTACTATGAAGGAACCAAACAAGTGAAGTCCTAGAGAATCCAATTGCTCATGGCCAAATATGAGCTTTTCAAGATGAAATCCTTTGAGTCTATTACCGACATGACTAACCAACTCTTTCCTATCATTAATAACTTAAGAAAGGCTGGAGTGCACCTTAAGCTTGAAGATATCAATAACAAAATTTTGAGAAGTCTTCCCATCAACTAGGGTCAAGGGTTACCGCCATTGAGGAAGCAAATGAAGATTTAAGTAAAATGTCCACTGATGTGCTCATTGGCAAGCTTCTCACACATGAGATGGCTTTGGCAAACGACAAAGAGATAAAGCTTCAAAAAAAGAAGAATGTTTTAGCTTTCAAAGCCTCAACTTCAAAGTATTATGAAGATGAAAGCTTTAGCCAAAAGGAAAGGAGTGAAGAAGATAGTGATGAAGAGATTGTCAACCTTATGAGAAGATTAAAGCTTAAGGAAAGGAAAAGGTATGGCAATAACTTCAA
>CATIWF010083002.1:0-15481 GCA_949630135.1 Balakata baccata
TTGACAGGAAGAACAGGAGGAAATAGTGAGAAGTAAAGAGAAGTGTGGTGAGGAGAAGGTTCTGAGTTGGGCAGATACCAAGAAGATGCCCATAACTTCAAGGGTTATTCAAGAAACACTAAGAGTTGCTTCAATTTTGTCTTTTACTTTCCGAGAGGCTGTTGAGGATGTTGAGTATGAAGGTCTGTATGTTCGTTTCACTTGTGGCAACTGGCAACTTACGCCTATCCACTTGTTTCTTGTTTTATTTTCTTTCTACTCGGCTAATTCTCAGATTTTTTTTTTTTATAAAAAAAAATATGCGAAACAAAATAATTTCTAATATTGAATCAAACCTTTGGTGTTTTCAGGATATCTTATCCCAAAAGGATGGAAAGTGCTGCCGCTTTTTAGAAACATTCACCATAGCCCAGATATCTTTCCAGATCCTGAAAAGTTTGACCCATCAAGATTTGAGGTAAGAAACGATAAAATTTTCCTTCTTTTTTAAAAAAAAAAAAAGATTCATATTTTATAGTCTGAATGCTAATTAAAATTTAATCATTTGATTCTAATGGTTTAACAGGTTGCACCAAAACCCAATACATTTATGCCATTTGGCAATGGGGTCCATTCATGTCCGGGCAATGAGTTAGCCAAGGCGGAGATATTGGTCCTTATCCATCACCTGACCACTAGATACAGGTTGGTAAAAACTTTTGTTTGTAACTAATTCCATATCTATTCAAAAAAAAAAAAAAAAAGGGAAAAGGTTGCTGACATTAGCAAAATTGTGATGTTACACTATGGCAGATGGTGGACGGTGGGTACAGAAAATGGGATTCAGTATGGCCCCTTTGCGCTTCCCCAGAATGGTTTCCCCATCAAGTTGTCCCTCAAATCATAGACGACTCTGGACACACAAAAACAGAGGGAGAGGCATCCATTATGCATTGACTCTACATGCATTTACCCAAAAAGGGAAGTTGGATTCTTTCCATAAATAGCAAGACTGCACTTCATGGCCTTATGGACGGCTAGGTTTCTAACTTTCTTCAAACTTCAAAGGAACGATGAAAGACAAGAGAAAGAGAGCCCAAGTAGATGGCTCAGTGAATTAATTATACAACAAAAGGGAAATCATCAACTGTACATTAGTCTCAAACCCCCCTGCCCAAAAAAAAAGAAAGAAAATTATATTTTTCACAATTTGAAAATTAGAAGAAAGAATATGAGTTAGAATAGATTTAGGGTATGAATGATTTTTCCCAAATTGGGGATCGATGCTGTGCTTTTTAATTACCTCTATATGTGTTATAGTATAATGCCGCAAGGCGAAAACTGAAGAATTTCGATGAAAGAAATATATTTTGATCAACGTTATTTGTTGTCTAATTATTATTATTATTTAGCCAACATTTGAATTTATATAGACAAAATATTGTAATAGCCAAACCAAATGGATCATGGATGAAAGATGTAGAATTAATACGAATTTCAACTCAAAGAGATGATGAGGAATTAATCAATTTAAACATTACAAGCAAGCTATTTATTATGTAAGTAGTTGAACTGGTCGATTTCAATAATACATGTTCTAATTAGTTTCCTTTGACTTGAACCAGCTGAGTTTAGGGTTTTCTTGATTTCCAATTAAGTGGTTATAAACAGAGAACATCTCTCATGCTGTCCTACTTTGATTTAACTAATTTGGTCCTGCTTGTTGAATTTTGAATAATCTCATTCCCTTTTATTTATTTATGTACTTGCTCCAATAACTTTACAATTATTGTATTAGCCTTACATTAATATGTATTGTTGAAAAATAAAAAGCCCATTGAATTTGAAAAACTAGTGTAAATACCTTTTAATTTTCCTTCCCTAATTTCCTTTGCTACATATGCATGCATGCAGATACATAAAATTCCACATATTAGAATTAACAAAAAAGCAACAAGGAATAATACAAATATTTTACGTGATTCAGCAAGTGTGACTACTTTCTTACTACCATTTCTTTTTTCATTGTTGATTTTTTTTAAAAAAAAAAATTACAGCAAAGACTAATTAATGGCAATTGCAATGAGAAGACAATCTTGAAAAAAAAAAAAAAAAGTTGACATGTAATATAGTTCGTCACAAAGATATTCAATATATAAAGTATCCCCTTAACAAAATTTAGTTAAGTCCTTATACATTTTTTCAAGGATATTTTAATAAGATGATTTGAGAGTTGACTTAGTTTCTTTCTTGAAAAAAAAAAAAAAACTATGTGCAGCTCAAAGTCAAAGTTCATAAAACTTCTAATAAATTGAGAAAATTAGAAAAAAAAGAATGTCATTTCAACCATGAATACGGCATGAATTAATCAAACAAAATTCAATTTCCTCTAGTCGCATCTTTTTCAAAGTAACAGATCAGAAAGTGAGACTCGGGGCAGTTGTATTTGAATTCTTCTTAATATATTATAAACATATTTAACAGCTCATCTTCATATTGAAAATAAACTTAATATTAAGAAGTTAAAAAAAATTTCAAAATTCGGATTTTGAAATTAGGACTAATGAATTATAAAGATGTCATCAACCTTTAAATAGACAGAATGAATTTTTTTTATAAAAGATATAAGAACAGCATTCAAAATACGCAGCTGACTATTAAATAAAATATTTAATTGAGGTGATAAAGTCAATGATTATTTAAGGTATCATATTCATCCAGATTGTAAACAAGATATATATTCATGAACTAGGCTATGATCACAATTTTCGGGTCACCATCACACATGTCACCAGTTCTGTAAATTGAATCCATGGAAGCCCCTTGACTTTTCCTTCTTTCTTTAATCTTTATCTTGGAGTATTTTCTATTTTCCAATCCATAGAAAATAATACATATATAAATACATATGCAACAAAAACTTGCAAATAAATTATTTTGTAACAAATGAATAAGTCAACCAATCCGTACACGATATGCGTCCATTGAGCTGGCTGATTATTTAGTATAAGCATGCCCATATTCTATGTATGTATAATAATATAAACCATGTGTTGACCTGCCTCGCCTTGAAACCTAGCAATTTATATATTTGCATAAATTCATTGATCGACTGCTTACAACCAGGAGGGAACTGACACCACGTACGAAATTCATATTTAACATGTTTCTCTTGTACATATAAATTTGCCACTATCACTTGGTAATATCTTCAAACTGTACTTTAATTACTTGCCAAAAACTATGAACAAAATCAAGCAATTTTTAGCATATCAAGCAAGTTTGATACACCTATATGCTCCTATTGAGCTTACAATATACAGTATCTCGTGTCCTCCACAATAAGTAATATATTCTTTTAAGAGTAATTCTCGGTGTAATTTACACTGGGTGCCTTAAAATTATTGGATTATAAACTTTTAATCTCATCCGTGTTGATAATGAATTGTTGAGATTAAAAATTGATGATCCAATAGTTTTAAAGCATCAAATGTAATTTACACCCGGTACACCATAGAACCTCTTTTCTTTTAAATGATGTCCAATCTAATGAGAGAACTTAAACAACTTCAAACAACGAAATTTGCAAATTTGAAATTATCTTTTTAGTTTATTTTCAGAATATACTTCAAGCGCTTTTTTTTTTTTTTTTATGTATCAAGTTTTGGCTTTGTTCTTTATTTTGATTCCTATGAGCTATCACCATGGATAGTGTAACTCTGTCAGGGGAAAGAATTAAAAAAAAAAAAGAGGGAAGTATATAAGTATATTGAAGAATATCCAACTCATTGCCAGCCTTCACGGTAGGTTTGGCTATTTGTGGTAGGAGAAATGAATTTAGCTGCGGGCAGAGAACAGATGCTAATTTTTCTGATAATTAAAGTACCAAGGGAATATGCATGTGGCACATCTTCATTGCACAAAATCACAATGAAAGGTGGATATGGACATAAAATAAAATATATGAACTGTTTAATATAATTAAAATAAATATACACCTAATTAAGATTCTAAACTCTAGCAATGTGGCTGCTGCCTAATAGTTAGCTCTTACAATTATGCAAAGGATTATCATAACGTCACAGTAAACAATGCCACATCAATGGCACTATATGCAATGCAACCAATTCGCTGTGAATTAGGAAGCAATCAAGCAATTACTTGGTTTATATATATCAATATCGAGAAAAATAAAAGTTCATCATGATTTGAAAATCATCAAACTCCATTGAGACACCACAGAGTTACAGTACTTAGCCAACAGCAGAGCAGGAAACTAAAAGGACAAAAGTGAAATTTCTTTACCTATGTTTCATCTCTTTCTCATAGTATTTTAGTAGAATGAATAATAATATATCAAGAGCGCATGCGTAAAATATATTGAAAATAAAACGTATCATTTTTACGAGTAGATGCTTCCCAGTGATTAAAATCCTTGACCTTGCCACAAGGTTGACCCATCTACGATCTTAGTCTCTAATCCATCTATACGTAGATTAAAACTGATGATGTCAAAGAAATTGCTAGGGATAAGCTTCAAAAAGACGTGGAAATAATTGAGAATTTGTGGGGGCATTTGTTAATGATGATAATTAGTGGTTGTGAGCTAGTTGTTTGGATGCAGGGAGAAAAGCTAGACGACAATTCTCAACTTTTTAAGCAATAGTTGTAGATGAGGGAAAATAGGGATAAAGAAATCCGAAAATGGCCGTGGTTTTTGACAAAACCAAAAGAAAACAAGGATGAGCCATGGTTTTTCACAAAACCAAACTTGGAAAAAAATACAAATACAAATACACTATTAAGCAATCACGTTCAAAAACGACTAAAACTAGCATATACCGAAACGGAGAACCTGTCGACAACATGTCCTTTCTTTTCACATAAAAAAAAAAATTGACATTTCCAATTGGCACTTTTTGTTGCTCACTGTTCGTGATAATGTCGCTTTTCCTAACTGTAAAATCACACTATCTGGCACCACTGACAACTCGCTAAATCCATTCACTGAATCTCTCCTATTAACATATAACAAGTTACTGCACCTATCAATATTATCATAAATTTTGCTCAAATGTCAAAAATCTGTATTTCCAAATCGGGTATTTTTCTGTCTGGTACAACCATCGAAGGAGGAGAAATTCTCCTGAGAAAAATTCAAATCCGAATTACTCCAATAGTTTCACAAGCTCTTTATCTTCCACATATCCCCTTAGGAACAAATTGGGCAATTCTTTTTGATATATCATTTCTCCAACTGAAAAACAATGTAGAGCTTATTTGGGGAAAAAATTTTGAATTTTGAATTTCTTTTTTTAATTTTAAAAACTGTTTTTAATAAAAACAAATAAATAGATTTTTTTTTTTAAAAATAAATTTGGAAAAAATGATTTATAAAACAGTAATCTCCAACACTATCTTAATGCATTAAGCAAAGTAGAAAAATATCTCTGGTCTTCTACTATGATTTGATTAACCTATGTATATATCTACTATTATATGATTATATCCGCAGCTTTAAATAGAACATCGTGCTTTAATAAATACTAATGTCTGCACAATGTTTGATAAAATTACCTGAAGGCTGCATGTGCCGCTTTTGAAGATTCCCTCAAGTTCCTCAGGTACTGGAACCTGTACCAGTGTACAGCACAGTACCTCGCGCAAGTCGGTAACGCGAATTAAGTCTACTAGATTCTAATCAATTTACTTCTCACATTCATTTCAAAAGTGCTCGATTATAATAAATTATTACCTTGCGCCAATCCTCTCACAAACTGATGAGACCCAAAATGTAAATCTCTCCTGAGTTTCACCACCTTCTGTTAGAATATTGAAACAAGCTCCAGTCTAATAATTACAAACTTACCCGGGTGAATTTTGCTGGTACTCCAACTATATAAATTATAACAATTCAATTTTTTAAAAATTATTTTAATTATAAAATAAAAATTAAAATAATTTTATATTACAGATAATTTTTAAGATATTAAATTGTTATAATTTATATCATTGTTAAAATTCACACCAACTTACTTTATCAAATAGAAGTAAGCAAACCTCCTGAGCACAAACTTAAGAAACAGTGCTTTACTAAATACAACACATCTTTTGACTTCATGCAGCAAAATTTCGAAATAATTTATTCGCTAACAGCTCATGCATAATTTATTTTCGTGTAACAGACTAGCAACTAGTTACGTTAACTAGAACACTATAAATAATAAAGAGAAGATAGAAAGAAAAAAAAAAAAAAACCCATCTTGGTTTGACAGCCAGAAAATTGTGAAAGTGGGATCAAGTTTTTCCGATCTTTTTCAATTGCGAATCATCATGCCACCTAAGCAACTCAAGAAACTGGTTACATTTACTAGAACACTTTAAATAAAAAATATTAAAAAGAGCTGCCCATCTCAGTTTGGCATCCGGAGAATTGTAGAAGTTAAAGAGAACAAGTAATTCCGATCGGTTTCAATTGCTATTCATCATGCCATCTAAGCAACTCAAGAAACACGGTACCTCCTCCATATGAGCAACATGTTGATAATAAAAAGGGGATGCATCCAAAAGCATGATAAATAAGTTTACATTTCATTGCTACGGCAACATAAGAATATAAGAATATCTAAATCAAATAATTCATAATTAGACCTCCAACAGCCTCCCGTTTTCACTGGAATATTCATTTGGTCACAGTGTTTTAGATATACCTTTGCTCTCAAAGTGCTGTCATAACACCCCAGGAACAATATCTACACCAGTTGCATAACTTAAAGACCTTTGCTAGATGTCCAGTAATTTAAAATCATACTTCTCAACTGCAACATTTGCATGTTACATACCATTAGTTATGATCCTAGCCAGTCAGGAGAGAATGATGAATCATAATACTTAAATACCAACTTTCAGACTTTGGTAAAGAAGTCACCAGCGGGTATTGTTGGCGCTGAAACTAGTACATTGAAATTATTAACATTATTTTCTTATTCAAACAAATAAAAGGTGTGACCTTTTTTCTATAATTAGTTTTTTATGATCACATTATCGATTCAAATATCATAGCTTTGGCTTGAAATAAGTGCAACAGCAAGATTATCGCCCATATTCAGTTTTTCTCTTTCTTTATCCACTTACAAATTAGCATAAAATGTCAAAGTATGAAATGTCACACCTTCTCAACATCTACAGTGGCAGAAACATCCTGCTTTCCTTTCTTAAGTAGTTCAATACGAGCTCGGAAGAGGCGATTCTGTTCCTCAGCCTAATAAACAAGATAGAAATTTCAGTACATGATGACATCTTAATAATAGCTCTTCCTAACAGAAAAGAATGAATATGTCTATTATAGTTTATAGATGAAGTTGGCAGTCTGCATATATGCAGGTTGATGCTTCAAGCCAAAATTTTAAACTGTAAATGGTAGCTGAGCAACTACTACTGGTTTGAGTTTAACCAAAGACCCTTCAGCTATTACTAAATCAATCTCTTGCACAAGATGACAAAATGATGATTATGTTTTGATTCTCCACAATTTTTGTCTCTTAACCAGCAGGCCTCATACTTATTTTCTTCCCTTTCCCATATTGCTTTAAGCCCTTGACAATGCTTGGCAACATTGATTTCCTATTCGCACTAGTTATGAGTTCAAATGGCAAGATTGAACACAAATTCAAACTCACTCTTTCCAACATTTCCATCAAACAGTGGATCTCGTTTTTCTTTTCTGTTGTCAGATTGTGGGCGACATCAATTACATTGGTCCTGCAAACAATGAATCATATGCAAATGAAAATTCCATTTAGCTTATAATGGTAATGAGAAGCCATAACAAAACTAAACTAGGCTAAATTTTTTAATTTAGTGAGCAAGTGATCATTATTCTTTGTTATGAAACCAACACTATTTCATTTTTCCTTTCATGATAATGATAAAAAAAGCACCAAAAGACTTTATCAAGAAAATAAGTAGAATGTTCTTTGTTGGGCTTTCAGAATACGGAGATAAAGATTCATAATATGAAGATTCTCTGCCTGAGTAAGATACAAGGCAAACAGAAACAAAAGTATCAATCCAGTTCTGGTTGCCTTTTCTTGAGACCAACTTACATGTATATATGCAATGCAAGGCTAAAAATGTTTCCTCATAAAATTTTCTATTGAACATTGTAGCTGCCAATAAAAACAGTTGTTAGGATAATCTAAATCAGAGTTCAGATACAGTGTAAAGACAGCCTGAATATATTGCATCAGCATCCTAGCAACAGAACTTATCTTCTAAAATCAAAAAAAGAAATTGAATAAAAGTCTGCCAATTCTATTTCTATGTAGAATTTCACTGTTTCCCTAGAAGAAAAAAAAAAGGGTGGAAAAACAGAGGTTGAAACTATAGAACTACCGACCTAAAATCAGCAGTCTCTGCAATTTGAATCCTAATAGAACCAGTATTATTTCTAGCTGAACTATTAAACCATTCACAATCTCAAGTTATCAAACATTAATGAGCACAAATTTTGACAAGCATGAACATTACTAATATCCACAATGATTTCATTAAATTGTCATATCTGATAATAGATAATATGACCACATAAGGATTTAGCCACACATATCCTTAAGAAATTCTAGCCAACTGGTCCCACCACCACTATATATTTAGATGTCACCTGAGAGTAGAGAAAACCTACTTTTCCAAAAACAAAGGGTCTAGACGTTGTTCTTCCACAAGTTGGTCCACAGTATCAAGAGTTGTTGCCACCTGCAAAAATAAATAAACTTGACATGAAAGGAAACTCAAAATTGTTCTGCAGATTACTGGATTCATAAGATGAAAAAGAACATATTCAACAACTTTGAAATGTGGATAATTATCTCATTTACAAGGCAACAAAGCTTCAGAGCTTGACTAGTTTAGCGTTTAAAAGGCTTAAGATTGGCTTTACAATTAAGTTTATGAAATCCAAAAGGACCTCTAGATTACTTTCAATTTCTGTGAAGTCATATATGCGGACTTTTAAGTCATAACCAATATTTTCAGTTCTGAGATCTACATACACAAAATTCCTCAAAACTGAAAGTTTTTAAGGATCTAGTTATCTATATGAAGGCTCCGTAATGCTTTTGCCATTAGGGATGAACAAATCCAAGTTTTGCTTTCTCTGAAATTTTCTCCAAAACCAAAAGGCAAACTCCACAGGATTAGATTTTCCTTCAAGTTATCAGAGAAGAAATTGTCCTCCCACTCTTACTCCCGCCATAAATTTGCATCTATATATCTTCAGTTTCTTCTATGGCTGCAACAAAAAGGGAAATATACAAGAGAATACCATGACGAAAGACACAGAGAACTGGATACTAAGAACAAAAGATTAAAACGTCAAGGAGTGTCCAAATAATTCCAGCAATTTTTGGAACGGAAAAACTATGAATTTACTGTCCAAAAGCTAAATACATAAGAAGATTTGCCAGACCAAAGATTCTTACCATTTCACAAACTTATGTAACAAGAACATATTAACTCTTACTTTGGACAGTAGATCACTTCAGCTGATTATTAAGGAGCTTGCCTATAAATTCAGATTTAACAAAAAGAAAAATGGAAATATTTTCTTACTTTTAGTAACCCACAGTTGTTCTCTATAGCTTATGCCTTCATCTCATGCATAATTACATTCCTCACTGTCAAAGTTTACCAGTTTTCCAGTAAAAAGTTCAATTGCTACTTTCCTATTGTTAGAGAGGTACCCTAAAGGCAATCGCTCTAGGCACTTAATATACACGTTTATATAGGCATTTTTTCATTGATTGATGCTCATTTTATATGAATTGATATTAATCTTAAACTAATTAATGAGTCCTTGATATGAAACACAGTATGAAGGAAATCATGATGAGATCATATGATGGTGAGATCATATGATGGTGAGATTCCTATCATGTGCAATTGTGTTTATATCTAAATGATCCTCAGTCATAGGATTAACAAAATGGAACATCGTTAATTCGAATAGACTAGCACATATTATACTTCTCGATTAGATCAAGTAGTTAATCTCATTAACTATAGACATGAGATATTTAGAGTTAACTTGTGGATACTTACCAGAGCAATTAAGTATATTGGATGACTTACCATGAGACAGTCACATGGATTTTTATTCAATGTCAGTGATAGCCTCATCATAGCAATGATAGAGATAGCTCATAAGATGATGATTGGTTACAACTTGATATATTCGAAAGTAGTTGAGTAGCCAATAGAAGATTCACCACTTCTAATAGGAGGGTATACTTATGGCTTATTGTGGAGATCATTACTTGAAAATTTTTGGCCAATGTAGACATGTCTTGAAGATAGTATTCAAGGACATATCATATAGAGTAATGGATCTCATAGACAAGATCTAATAACACTTGGACTAGATGTAACGTACTCAATTTAGTAGCAGTTGACACATAGTTCATACTCTGAACCGAGTGAGGTATAGTGAGATGAAAGGACAAATTGCATGGTAATTATTTACAGAAGGGTTTATAGTCAGACCATTGACTTGCCGATCAATTTGGGTCATAATGTGTTGCTAGATATCGCTTATGATCTACTCAATAGCATGTGAAGATTTGAATAGCCAATATAATCGAGAACCTAATGGGTTACGTGCATTGAAAAAATGAAAAAAATGTAACATGGGCTTTGATATGATCCAAAACATGAGAGAAAGTTTGAATTGGACGGTTCGCAAGCACGAAAGAGTTTCACAGATGCGAGGAGTGTCGCGCGCACAACAATAGCGTGCACAAGAGTAACCCCCAGCGATGCATGCGCACTGGTGGGTTTGCTTGGGCAGGCGGTTAGGCTGCTTTGATGTGTTCTACTTGGAATCTAAAAAGCACAGACACAGATACAGCCACGAGGATACAATACGGCAAGATACGGGGATACCGCAAATTCTAAAAAATTAGGATACAGACACGGCAAAAATACAACATAATAAAATAATTAAAAAAAAAAACAAAGGACTGAGTATTAAAGGTTCAACAGAGGGTTAAAGCGGAAATGAACCGATTTAGATAAAATTTTCTAAAAATATAATAATTACATATTTTGTGCATAATAAAATATAAAAAATATACACAAGATATATTTCATATATATTTTTGCATAATAAATATAGTAAAATATATACAATATTTATATTGTGCTAAAGCAATAGATGACTCAAAGACAATAAAAAAAAGGTGCAATTTTACTAATTTTAATTTTGTTTTAAATACATAATATTTATTTAAATTTATCAAAAAGATTTTACATTAATAAAGTATCAAGAAAAGCAATGTAATTTGACAAAATTAAAATTGTTTTTCTTTTAAATAAGTGTGGTCAATCCTTAAAAAAATATTAATAATAAAATAAGTGTGGGTAATATGGTGAAGCCAACCAACTATTAAAGGTTGAAATTAAATTTTTCCTATTCCCAATGCACCCAATTCTAATTCAAACCAATCTTTTCCATGTCTTTTCAAATTATAAAGTAAATCTCACACTTATCTCTTACACTTACCCTCTTTTCTCTTTCTTCTTTTTCTTCTTTATTCTTCTTCTTCTTTATTCTTCTTCTTCTCCTTTTCACACACCTCGCCGCTGCTCCATCGCTGTCGCTGCTGCTACTGTTATCTCCTTCACCCGTGCAATCTATCCATGCTTCCTAGTCGTATCCAAATTGGTGTCCCAGCCATGTTCGAAGTTTTGACTTCGTTTCCGGTCAACGACACGCCACGTGGCATGTCCGACACGTATCCGATGCGTGTCCACGTATCTGTGTATCCGACTATTCCCCCTTTTGTCGTATCCATGCTTCATAGCTTGGAATAGGATTCCAAACCCTAATTAGGATTGGGGGACATATCACATATAAATAACCCCTTTAAGGCTCAAATTTGTGGCTGCCACTTTAGAAAAAAATAATAGTTATTTTCTCTTCTTTTCTCAAGTTAAAATCACCATTGCTAGCACTTTGGTATTTTGAAACCCCATTCGCCTTTGATGTGTTTCTTCTGTTCCTTTGCTTGGATCACTATTAGAGACAATTTGGCTTTTGAATTGTTGTGATTTGCTACAGTCCAACAAAAAGAAAAGCCTCCCAACATTGAAAGATCAAGAAATCAAAATAAGAATCAATCTTCATCCAAGTAGTTAGTAGTTCCGATTTTAATATATATATAGGGCGATACAATGTTTCAAGGGTTTCTAAAATTTTAATTTTCCACTGTGCAGTGTATGTGATGCATGTTAGAAACCCAACACCTATGAGTGGTGTAAAGTTTAAAATATTACATTTCACATCCTAGGCCATATTTGGAAATTTGTACCCAATTAAAGTGGAAATTTATGTTATTTTTTAGTTCTAATAGGATAATAGTACATAATAATGTTTGTCTCATGTGGAGTTCAATATTCAACAAATGTAGGATAAAAGACAGAGATACACCCATTATTCCCTTTGAAAGATAAAACTGCAAAATCTAAATCTGCAAGTTAAATGGTCTATTTACAAAAAAAAATCTGCAGTGCACAATTCAAAGAAAAAAAATTAAGCAAAAGGTTCCTTCAGTACCTACATAGAATACGAATGCAAAGAACATATAAAGAACTTCCTAAATCTTCAGGTGGCATGTACTTTTTATATTCTTATGATAACAAATTAGGAAAGAGATAAGTTCCTCTGAGTAACTATGTCAAATCTATGCCAAAACTTCCTAATGTTCCTCATCACAGAGATCAAAATCAAATTTTCCCACTAAGAGAAAAGATAAAAGAAAAAAAAAACAAGAAAATGTAAAACCTAAGAAGATCCTATAACAATCAAAAAATAATGTAATAATGGCAAAATAGCAAAAGCAAAAATCAAACAAAAGATGTACCGGTATTTCAAGGCCTAACAACTCAAACTCATCCTGCAATATCCATAAGAGAAGATATTAGATTTCAAACTTGTTATTGATCAAAACAAGTTATTTAAACAAGCATTAAGGAGAGAAGAGATGTAATAGCTTCAAGAAAAAATTATACACATTTAGAGGTTTTAGCTGATATTACCTCACAAGAAAATCATAGATATTTGTACCAACCAAATGGATATAGCCTAAATTCATGTAATGGCCATTACTATACAAGTAAAAGCCAAATAATGTTTGTTATTGTTACATAAAGGTCCTTACAACCATTACCGATAAAGCAAAGAAAAATGGAACCTCATAACTTGTAGGTAGCAATGATAATGGGTGTCTTATAAGTCCTTATATTAGGCAAGCATGTTATTTGAAACCTTGCTCTGCAGCTATCAAATTTTTAACCATGGTCACAAAGTGGTATCAAGCCCATGGTTTGACCGAGATAACCACAATAAGTTTTGTTGAATTGAAAAATTTGATAAAACACAAGTTTAGTTGGTTGTTAAGGTTTTTGAAGAAAAGATTGATCATGATGAAAACAGTAGAGCTAATAGATAAAACCCTTTGGGAAAAGATTATTGAAGAAAATTCAAGGTGAAGGCGGAAATTTGATAGGCTTCTATTTTGAATCAATTTAGGGTTTAGAACACTGAATTCACTAGTGAAGTCAAGATGGCATATTTCTTTTCTGACAAGGTGATCATCATTAGACAATTAAAGAAGAAATCTTAAACATGGATGGTGTTGCTATAAATAAATCCATATATGTTATATAGCGGAGGAATCCAAATGGTTTTCAAGAATAGGCCTTAGCTTGTACAATTTTCTGCAAGGGGAGAGTTCATCTAGGGGAGATTTGGAGCTCTTTGGGAGCATAAGGTTGGAAAGAAGATATTATCTCTCAAATTCTACCACAACAGACATCGAAATCTTTGCAGTCTAACAAAAGGAAAACATGATATAGAAAACCCACAAGAAATAAGCATTCATGAGAAATGAATAATTTATGGTGTAACTCAAGCAGACGGCAACAGGAGGTGCATACCTCTATCATTTTATGCAGAGAAGTAATAACCTGAAAAAGTTATGACGAACAATTTATAACTCAAATATATTCATAATATGAAATTTTCAGATGTACAACATGGAGCCAAAGCTGCAATTACCTGAATAAATAGGCAACGGAGAGTTTCCTGCTCAGCATTGTTGAACTTTGAAAATGCTCTAGAGAACTCCTTCATGATATACCAAAAAATAAAAATAATTTCCAAACGCAAGCCAAGGTCCATGAAGCATTTTAGAAAGGGGAAAGAAAAATAAATACAGAAAATGCTAGTTCATGCTAAGCATATCACTGTTTACTGATAATGACCGATTCAACCTTGAATTTGAGCATTAAATTTAGCAAGCGATATTGTGTATAGGTAATAAAATCTGCCAACCTTGACACTTACTATAATATTAACTCCTTCACTACTTACCTCAAGCCACCACAAGCACACACACAACAAACATCCAGGCAATGGAGAACACAGTACTCGATTAGTTCCAAATGACATGAAATGGAGATGAACTGAGTATTATTTAATAACAATCAGCCATACAGTAGCCCAGCTGTCTACAAAGAATAATCCCTAAACCGCAAACCTTTACACTTACTACAATATTACCTCCTCCCTCCACTGCTTGTCTCGAACCACCAAAAACACACACAACAGACATGCAGAAAATGCAAAATGCAGCACTCAATGAGTTCCAAATTACAAGAAACGGAGTTGAACATAGAAATATCTCAATAACAATCAGCCATACAGTATCTTCAACTGTCTACACAGAATAACCCCCTAAACCCTAGACCATCATACTTTAATTACTAAATTATTAACTCCTGCCTCTATTGCTTACCTCAAACCATCACAAAAACACAAAACAAACATCAAGGCAATGCAAAATGCAGTACTCGATGAGTTCCAAATGACATGAAACGGAATCGAACAACGTATTACCTGAACAACAATCAGCCATTCTTATTATCAACTTTCTCAACAGAATAAAAAGCTTATGCATCAAAATAAAGAGAAGCGCGTCATAAGCTTGATCAAATTTCAATACCTCTTTGGAACAAGAAGTGAGAAGGGAGCGGATTGCGAGCTTGAAGGACTTAGAGAAATCGGAATGCCTCGATCCCATTGAAGGACCTCTGTTCTCTACGTTTCTCAATCGGCACGACAGAAACACTCAAACTGACTAAAACTGAAAATAGTTTATGTAAGTTCTGCTAATCTGTAGAATTTGAACAAGCATTACTGCAGAATTCCTCAATGAAAAGTAAATTTCGTCCCCAACAGAAATACTTCAACTATCAGTATTTTCTGGCCACAGATGAGGGAGCGAGCAAGAGAGTTGAGAACAAACCTCTATTAAAGAAGGATGAAGGAAGTACGTGCCTACCGTGTGTATATTTATCCGATCGCGCACAAACGAAGAGGGCAAGTAGCTCAAAATCAAAATGAGTAATAACGAGGAAGGAAGAGAAAGAACTTTCAAAAAAAGTA
>CATIWF010083006.1:0-12745 GCA_949630135.1 Balakata baccata
CTGTTATTTCCTCATTGTATAGCTCTAAAAATGTAACTTTCATGCTATACTCAGCATTCTGAGCTTCTAATATGTCAAAAATTTGTTTAACTGCTCTTGGAATAACACCAGCATCACTAGGAAATTCCCCATTCTACAAAAGAGAAAAAATTATCAGTAGAAACAGTTGAGTACAACAGCAAAGATGATGCAACTATATGCATGACCTAAACAAGTATATACCTTTTTCCTGGCTCCTCCTTCCATTGTGTATGTCTTTCCTGTCCCTGTCTGACCATAGGCAAAGATAGTGCAATTGTAACCCTCAAGAACTTCATACACAATTGGAGATACAGCCAGATCATACAAGTCCTTTTGTTGAGATGTTGGACCAAAAACCTAAAAAGAATTATTTGAAGTTATAACCATCCTTGTATAACATCTCTAGTTAAATAACTAAACCACAAACTGGAGACTTCGTTGTCCTTCATTTTCCTAACTTTCCAAAGAGGATAATAGCAGGTAAAAAAAAAAGAAATAGAAATAAAAAGACCAAACCTTGTCAAATAGAAAGGTTCTGTCAATCTGCTTGTTAGCAATATTTTGAATAGCTGAAACTTCTCTTCTACCCTCATTACAAGAAACTACCACTGGAGTATGCACCCTGAACTCATCTTCACTCAATGGCCTGCAAAATGGCGAACATTGATCGCTCGGCATCCCGAAAATTGACTTACCCACTATGCAACGTAAATAATGAATTAATGTAAGAGAAAATAATGATTTTTAGTCTCATAATAGATGTAACACCCAAATGTGAGTTTTAACAACCAATTAGAACAAAATAACCTGAATTTAACCAATTACCATCTCATGCCATTTTGACATACCTACAACGCACGATCACTTGTACATTGACACCCTTTTCTTTATCATGTTTAGTACTCGAATTTGATTCCCCTGATCGCAGATCTCGAACTGCTTTATCACTTGACCGTGGAGTTTGTGATGGAGATAACGAAACCAAGCCCCCTCTCCTCTGCTGTGATTGTGAAGAATCCATCTAACTCTAGCTTTCAAATACTATTCCAATCTTAAAACTTTATCCCGGTTTTATGCCTACAACTCAATGAGTCAACTACACAGATAAATCACAAAAATAAATCAGATAAAAAAATAAATTTTTGAAAATCAGCATAAATGAAGACTCCTAACAATTATTGAGAGCGAGTGAGACAAAATTAAAAAAAAAAAAATTCTGAATTCAACTAAATCATTAGAGTAAAGTTACATTGTTCCAAGAATCTCATATCCTCAAGGTTTGATTAATTCAGTGTATCCAATTTCAACTCACTGAGTCAACTGCAGTCAGGTCGCACAAAAATATCAAGAACACCACTCAGAAAAGAGAGACAGTGATCTGAGTACAATGCGAACATCTCAATATACAACTACGAATACGTATACACCAACAAATATACGTACTCAAACATTTTCCTTTGATTATAGATATACATTGTCGAATCAAAGATGGATCCAAGAGAATTGAACTAAATTATAATAAAAATCTGAAGCAAAAGTTAGAAAGTATTTAAAAAAAAAAATTAAAAAACCTTACTATATAGCGATGGTAATTCAAAACCCAAAAGCGGCCTTGAGGATGAACAAAAGAAACAATCAAGAACTTAATAAGAGCAAGAGATTCACTGCAGAAATGGCGACAATTTTCAGAGAAAATGTGGGAATGGAAATTTTTTTGAAATAAAAAATATATTTATAAGAAGATAAAGAAACGGAGAGAGAGAGAGAGAGAGAGAGAGAGAGAGAAGAGTGAAGGAAAGGGAAATGTGAGCTTAAAGAGAGGCGAAAGCTAAAAATAGAAATTTTGGAAGGGTAAAGCCGTTACAGTTGAATGAGGTAGGACGGGTTTTTTACTGTTGAGTGTTCAAGAGTCTCAACGCCGTTTACTTGGTAAGCCTCGTGCCGTATCCGACCGTTATAATAATCATAAATGTTTTTCTTTTTCTTATTTTTTTGAAAAATTTTGAATCCTAAATTTTGTTTGGGTAAAATGAAATTGACCTTTATTTTGCTTGATATTACGAGATTATCCTCTAGTATTTTTCGGGCTGCAGGTTGATGTTCGTTCGATAGTTTAGGGTAGATAAACAATATTTAGTAATATCAAACTATATTATAATTTAAATTATAAATATAATATAATTCCATCAACAATCTGTATTTAGAAAATTAATTTATTTAAAACAAAAGTTAGATTATAATTTATAAAACATTCTCTTATTTTTTATTCAAATGACATGTTATAATAATAATATAATTATTAAATTATGTATAATGCTATTGTTAAATTATTTAATATGTATATATAATGATAAAAGTGGACTTGTTTATTATATTAAGATAAGATAATTAATATAAATTTCTTATAATGTATAATATATATATTATATATTTTATGTGTATTATAAATTTAAATGTATTTTTATTAATATAAATATATCATTTTATATTTTTCAGCTAGTTTTATCAAACAATTTTTAATTAAATCAAGTAGATTATATGCTATCATATTTCTAACTACTAGATTATATTTTATAGCTAGATTATCAGTTTGAAACTATATTATTAACTAACAGATAAATTATCAACTAGTTTAGTAAATAAGAAATTAACAAGACATTTTTTTTTATTAAAGAAATTATCAAGAGTAATAAGTAGGGATGTTTGGATTTGGCCAACAAAACATTAGTATTTTGACTTTGAGCTTTTGTTAATGTGAGTGTATTTGAATTCAAATTGGTGGATAAGAAAATGTGTACCACTATCAATCATATTTAATAATTACCTGTTTTGCATTGGATATGAGAAAGACGATATTTGAAAAAAAAAATATATATTTTTTTATCTTTTGAGTATTAAAAACTGTTGTGTTAAAAGATTTGAAAAAAAAAGAAGGAATTTTTAAAATTTTTTTAAAAAATTTATCAATTAAATAAAAAGTATAATTTTTTATACCCCAATAACATCTTGATGTGCTATTCTGTCTTTTTTTTATTTAAAAAGAAAAAAAAAATCATTTCACTCATTTCATACTTCAAAGCTGACAGTATATATGTAAAAAGATTTTAAATTTATATGTGGTTTCATAATTTTGTAATTTTAATTATGAGATTTTTTTTAACAAAAAGTGTACGGTAGTTTATATTGTTAGTAAATTTAAGTTTTTGTTATCATAATAATGTCAGAAAACTTTGAATTGATACTAATATATAAAATTTTCACAATTTTAAGTATACTGAGTTGATATCTATTTCGTTATATATCAGTATCAATTTAATATTTTTTAATATTATTATGGTAAAAAAAAATTTAAATTTACTAATAAAACAAACTACAAGATTATTTTTGACCGAAAAAAATTTAGTACTTAAAATTGTAAAAGCGCGAAATCACAATTAGATTTTTTAAACTTTCCCAAAAAAAATAAAAAATTGATTGAAATTTTATGATCAAGATTAGTAGATTATATATGCGTCTGCTTAAATTTGCTTTTCAATCAATGAAATAATTTTTATATTTAAAATTTTCTTTTATTCTTTTATAAAAAGCATGCAAAAAATAATCTATGCATTTTTTTTTTATCGATCTACTGCATATAAATATAAAACATTTAATTTTCTCAATGAGATTAAAAAAAAAATAAATCTATTGATTCTTCATAATCTATTTAGCAATTCAATGTAGTGAGTTGAATTTTACGAATTCTTCTTGAAACAGTTTTGACTAATTAGCAACAATTGAATTAGTGCACTAAACAATCTTTCCATATACTCCATCTCTTTTTTAAATTGAATCTTAATTTTATTAGCTATGTATTGTTATTCCAGTTCATACAAGTTATATATGAATTGCTATTAAAAAAATATGAAAGGATAATTTGCATAAAAAAAAACCGATGAGAATAAAATAGTAAAAATGGATAAATACAAATAATAGGACATGTCTTTTTGCCAAAAATTCAAAAATATTTCTCTTAACATGAGTTGGGCAACACCAATTCAATTCAAAATTTCCCATTGGATTGTGTGTTGTCCACAATGAAAGCTACAAAATTGTTCTATGTATTATTAGTATATATGCAAGGTGATTGTGAAAGATTAATTAAAAAAAATTGGGTCAAGCAAACGGAATTTTAAATTTTAAAATTCAAAATAATGGGGAGATGAAAAATTAGCCGGCCAACAAGAAAATTGGGTATGATTGGTATGATGATGTTAATGTCTCAATAACCATTTAAATGAATCCCAAGGCAAATGGAATTGAATCCAACATTTCATTTGGAATTTAATATGAAACAAATTTACTGTGGCAAATTCAGAAATTTTGTATAGTAAAATCCATATATGTTATTGAATAATCATTCAACCAGTGATCACTTATTTTGTTGGAATCCACTTATTAAAAATAATGAAGTTCGTTTTTTTTCTTTGTCTATAATCTAGAATTAGTCTGTTTAACCCAAAATATATCGAATAGAATCTTGACGAACGGTAAAATACTTTTTCATAGTTTCAAGATAGCTTCATTCATTTTATTATATTCTAACTGTAACGATAACTTTTAAGAAAAATAGTAGAGTTTAAAGACTTCACTTCATACATTAGACATTTGCCTCTTCAAATTTACATTGTAGTCTAATCAATTGCGTTTTGGGTATATCTCTAACATAATATGGATAGAGACGAAATTGAGTAGTATATATGAGATATATACATATTAAAAGTTGATAACCCAATATAGATATACACATCAACAATTGATAGTACCAGATTCAATAATTGCATGAGAATGTAATTGATATGGATTAAATACATTGGGACCTCTAGGTTTTAAGTGAGAATCTCATGAAAGAGTAGCAATAGTAGCAATACCCTTCGCTTGGAATTGGAAAATGAAGTGGCAAAACATTCTTGCCAATATTGTACTCATTTATGGAGGTGTTTGGTAAGCTTTTTGAACCGATTGTTGACTATTTGATACTTAATAGTTGTTTCAAAAATATTTAATTAAATATTTCAAACATCTAACAATTTTATGCTCAAACAACATCAGTTTGAAAAAAAGTTTAATTTTAGAATTTTTTTATACAATTGAAACTTTTTCTAATAAAAAGATAAAATTATTTTTTTTAAAAACTAAGATATTTTTTATTTTAATATTTGTTATCACTAATTAATATTTATATTTCATAATTTAAAACCTGTATTCTTCTATTATATAAGAGAAAATTATATTAAAAATGTAATTAATTAATTATATTTATCAATTATATAATATAAATTTTGGAAAATTTTAATTCATAATTATTGTATTTAATTATCAAAATAAGTAATTGTATAAAGAGTAAATATTTTATTTATTTTTGTTTATTTATACATCATAAAAAATATATTTTGTATTATATAAATAATACTCATATTAGTAATTTTATATTGTAACAGTAGCCATTCAACTAGTTTTACCGGACACTAGTATAAATCAACTATTAGTTACTAGTTACTAACTATTAGCTATCAGTTGCACCAAAAAGCTAAATCAAACGGAACCTAAATATCTATTTTTGCATAAAAAAAATGTCAATTTTTTAAATTTTTATACAGATTCAGAAAATAATTAATTATAGTTAATTTTTTAAATTCTCATTTCAATTTATTTCAATTTTTTTATTGATTTTTAAAAAAATAATGCTTAATTTCAATAAATAAAGGTTAAATAAAAAATATGTATGAAATATTTCTAACATTTAAAATAAAACAAAAAAAAATTTAATTATAATAATAATAATAATTATTATTGCAATACATTGGAGAAATGGGTATTCTAATAAGGTAAAAAGAAAAAAAAAAAAAAAAGATCAAAAGGTTGGGATAGAAAGGAGAAAAAATAAATGAAGAGGGAGAAGAAGACAAGTGGGGTGGGGTCTGTGTAAGGTGGAAAAGTTGATTGCTCCACGTGATAAAGAGTGATATCTGAGAATGCACATGCCAATGGTGCCTTTTCTGCTTACCATATCCGCTGCAGCTTTCCCTGGCTTCTCACCCAATCAACCTTATTTCTCTTTTTTGGTTGAAGCTTAATTTCTGCTTTGTATGTTTTCTCTGAAATTTTGGCTCCCTCGCGGAAAATATTTTCCAGTATTTTTTTTTTGCGTTTGGTACATTTAAAAAAAAATTAGATAACGGAAAATATTTTTTTCATAAAAAAAAATTAAATAAATTTCAAGAAAATGGTTTCTTTTATAATGGAAAGTCATTTTTCGGATCTTAACACATTTATATATACTAAAACTAACTAAATATATACTAATTAATATATTAACTAGGAAATTTTTTTAAAAAAATTATTATTTTATGTAATTTTCTTTTATATATAGTTATTAATTAAAAATATCAAATTTTGACAAGTTTTAAATATTTTAGTAGTTTTTTATATGAAAAAAAATAATATTTTTCAAAATATATCAAACACTAGAAATAATTTCCTTAAAATTTTATGTGTACAACTAAATAATAGAAAATAAATTATTTTTCTAGAAAATATTTTCAAAAAAACAGATTGTTTTCCGTAAACAAACGAAGTCTTAATCTATATTTCAAATTCAAGTTCGTAACATTTTTCATTATTTATTAGTTAATTCTTCTTTTCGATTACTTATTTTTGGATGAAAAACGATAGATTCCAAAATGATTAGAGAAGTGCATGTTTGGTGAAAACATATAGGCATTCGACAATTATATTGGATACTCCTTTTGTTTAGCTAAACAACTGTTAGGGTAAAATCATTAAATGCTACCAAAATTTTTGTATATATATTAAATTGGTGCTATTTTTTTTTTCTCATCAAATAGTATTAATTTTTTAAAGTTAATTTTATATTATTATACTAAATATTTTTCCGATTGATTCAAGTTGACGTGAAAACCAGATTTATTGATATGAATATCAAATTTGCTAATGTGATCGTTGAATTTACTGATGTGAATATTAAAAAAGTTTTAAATATTATGATTTAAAATTCAATTTCAAAATTTTGGTAAGCACTAATTTGATAGGCAAATAAAGTATTAATTTCTCCGTAAAAATCTTTCAAAATGGTAAAATAGAAAATATTAATCTTGATATGGTAAAAAAATCTCATATTCTGGAATTGTCTTATGCATAGACATTTATTTTCATTTAGACAATTATCTTTTCTTTTCCACAATTTCCTTTTATCTTTAACATTAGTAACAACTTAGCATATCATTCTCGTTTACACCTCCAAAGATCGTCGTTTGGCCTGACATCTTGGCTCGGCGCAAAGATTGCGGAGGCGATCCACAGTGCCTGCTCGCCTGCTACGTTGTCTAGCATGATCGGCTTTTTTGTCTTCTCAATTAGATGGGGTCCAAGCTGAATATGCATGCTCTATTGTTGGAGCGACGATGTGGCTGAAGTATTCATTGTGCTAACCCCTAATATCAGTTTCAGTCACACTTTTGTTTTCGGGCTTTTTCCCCAAAAATTGTCAATTGAGAAAATACTTTCCCCATAAAAAAAAATTTCTCATTTTAAGGATGTCTACAGTAAAAGGTTGTTAAAGATGACTCAATTATGTCTGTATGCTTAATAAAGAAGCAAACTGAGCTTCCCCTAGTTGATAGCTTACTCATATTTTTCTTAAATTAATTTGATAGAAAACATGAATAATGACACAACATACGTTAACAACTTTTGGATAAAACAAAAAAAGAGGAATAATTATTGAAAGAAAAAATTACTATTTACCATGTAGTTTGACATAGTTGTCTATTTTATTTAGTGGATAGTTTACTCATATTTTTCTTAAATTAATTTGATAGAAAACATGAATAATGACACAGCATACATTAACAACCGTCTGAATAAAATAAAAAAAAGGAATAATTACTGAAAGGAAAAGTTACTATTTACCACTTGTAGTTTGACATAATACCCATTAAAATTTGAAAATTATATAATTCGTTCTTTGTAATTTGACATAATACATTAGTATCTCATGAAGTTTGAAAATTATATTATTTACCTCATGTAGTTTAACATAATCTATTAGTAAAAAAAATATTCTCTTTTACTTAGAGGAGTACTAGTATAATAAATCAAATTTGCAGGAGACTAATAATATAATATGTCAAAACTTTAGAGGATAAATAGTATAATTTTTAAACCAAAGGAGATAATAATGTATTATTTTAAACTATAGAGAGCAAATCATATCATTTTTAAATTTCAAGAGAATACTAATATATTATTTTAAACTATATAGGGTAAATAATAATTTTTTATTATTTAAACCAGTTAGTACAAAAGGATAAAAAATAATATAAAAAAATTTATTTTGGCCTTAGCATTCCTTGTGTGACTGTAACATTTTTCATTAGAGAATATATTCCAAATTTGACCCTCGTTTTTTACTTTCATATACACCTTACATGAAAGCCATAGGTAATTTGCATGTGGGAAGGGCATATCCTAATTTCTGTCCGCTGGAACAAATTGGAATTATTTTATCAAAAATCCCTAAAAAAGGAAAAAGCCCTCTGTTTTCTTAAGAATATGTTTAGATGAAGAGATTTTAAATAAAATTTTTTGAATAATTCTTGAATTTATGTCAAATTCATTATTTGGTTATTTAAAGAGAGTCAAAATCCATGAGTTTTGAAAAATCTCCTATCTACCAAAATCTTTCATTTTTGAAGTGTAAATCGAGATTGGTAGTGGAAATTTACTTATTGAAACGTGATCTGGAGTGTTTTCAATATTTCGAGAAAGCTAGTTACTAGAATTCAAAGTATAATCCATGGCACGAATACTCTTATAATCCACAATAAGAATACTCTTGATCCTCTTGGATGAATTCTGATAGAAGAAAATCACCAGAAAAACTTTTGAGAGAAAGGGAGAGATGGAAGTTATGTTCTGTAACTTCCAATGGAAAAGTTATTTTCCAAAAATAATTTTCTCCTTTTATATTAATTCAATTTGGGTCTTGGACTGGGTTAAGCTCATATGGATAGCCTAGACCCATAACCCAACATCTCCCACTCATCTATAATGGCTGGACTAATCCCAAAGCATTATTCTAAAATTTCAATCTCAAAGAGAGAATTATTCATACAGGTCAATAGACCGTACGACCTAAAACATACAAATGATGGGAGCTCTAATACAAACCTAAGCCTAGGTCATATAGGAGACATCAATCCAATGATGTAATTACTCTTGACAATGTGCTTGTTCACCCAAAATATCTTTCTTAATACACATGATTGAGTACCATCTAATTCCTCAAGAATTCATACTCAGATCATTCTTATAATTACTTTATACTCTAAGTTATTTCAAGCTCTATAAAGCGAAATAACCTTGATTAGTGAATACAGATAATAAGTGTATAAAAAAAAATACTCTTTCTTTTGCCCTCATACTAATCAAATATGAATTAACTTATTTTTCTAGGAGTGTTCCATTAAGTCCTAAGAGTGTTCTATTAAGTCGAATCATCTTATGACTATAGGATACATCCTAAGATAGCCAACATTAATTCATTATTTCATAATGTAGTAAAAAATCACAAAGGGTAATATAAATCGAAATCTGTATTCAAGATTTATAGGACTCATATAGCGAAGAAGTAGAAATTCATTTTTTCACTTCCTAATAGGTCATCTAGCACATTCAGTATGAAATGCATGTTATGGTGGAGCAACACTTTTCATATCGAAGATAAATGAATATATGTCTTGCTCTTAATCATAATATAGATAATACCATATGAGTCTTAGTTTTGTCGCTTTTAAAGCTCCAAACCTGATACTTTTGTCTGAATATTCAATAATTTCAAACAACAAGTTTTACACTCAGCTTCCTCTTAATAGACACATGAATGGTGGGGAAGTCATTTATGTTGATTCTTATATACGAAGAATCTCATCTTTATCCTCATCAAGGCGACCTTTTATTCAAATGCATGACCAAAATCACTCCCACTGCATCTTAGTCATCCAATCTTGGTCTCATCTCTACTTGCTCTACAGCGCTAGAGTCGATTACTTATGTGAGAGAGTCAATCTTAGTTTATCAGCATATTTTATTGAATTGTGCTAACTAACATATAATACATGTTCATATAACTACTACATTTGCAAACAAACAAATTAAGTAAATATGCCTTTAATTTCATTACGAATAAAATAAATGGTTTAGCAACTTTCACAAATTGATTACATCCTATAAAAGCTTGGGGATCTCACTTGTCTAACAAACGCATCCCTAGCTATTAGTTTGGTAAATGGATATGCTACCATTTTACTCACAAGAATGTGTTTTAGGATCACTTCTTTTTGTATGATCATCTTTCTAACATAGCGATATCCAATCTGGATATGTTTGATCTTTTCAATGATATTTAGGATCCTTAGCATAGGTTAATGCAACCATACTATCATAATAAATTGTAACAGGTTCAAATGTTGACTTAAACAATTTTAATATGCTAAAAAAAATTTCTTAACCAAATGCCTCTTGTATAGTTGAGGAGCATGCTATATATTCAGCTTCTACTCTTGATAAAGCTATACAACATTGCTTCTTCTTACTCAAGAAGAATGCATATCCAAAAATCGATTTGTGCTGATGAAGATTGTCTCCCCAGTCATCATCTGTATAACAACTAAGCCAAATCCTTCCTTTAGTACCATAGAACATAGTCTGAAATTCTTTTTAGATATCTCAATATCATTTTGACTGTCATGTAGTATTTCGAACCTGGATTTAGATTTATATATGCTCACTAGCCCAATGGCATAACATATGTTTTTGGCGCCGTTGCCGGGGAATTGCTAATTATATTCTTAATTAGTTTTGGTTGTCATATTGTTTTGTTATTTTCATTATTTTATTGTGTTACATTTTCGTATTGTTTTGTTTTTCATTTGCTTAGTATATTTCTAACTTAATTTTTATGCTAGGTACAAGTAAGAAAATAAAATCAGCATATTCATCCATTCAGAGACCATACGAGCTTAGACCTAGAGTTCAGCAATCCTTAGAACAATCTTTTGAGGAGAAGGGAGAATTACCAAGAAACCTTGAGTTGCTTATTGAGGAAGAGGTTGATCAAATCGACAAAGCAATGGAAAATCCACCTCAAAATCAAGATCCACCTATAGGAGTAGCAGCTGCACGAAGGCAACAGGCCATGAAGGATTATGCTAGGCCGATTATAGGTAACACCACTTCTTGCATAGTTCTCGGAGAAGCTGCTAGAAACTATGAGTTGAAGAGCATCCATTTGAATATGCTCCCGTCATTTTATGGGCTACCCAACAAGGATTCTTTAACATTTATAAGAGAGTTCTATGCCACTGTTAACACGTTCCCTCTGAATAGTTTAGAGAAAGACCAATTACGGATGAGATGTTTTCCTTACACACTGAAGGACAGGGCTAAGGAATGGTTAATGACTTTGCCACCTAATTCTCTGTGATATTGGGAGGAAGTGTATCACAAGTTCATGGCAAAATTTTATTCCCATCAGAAGACAAAGGAGTTGAGAGCCGAGATCTAAAACTTCTACCAAAAGGATTTAGAGACTTTCCATGATGCTTGGGACAGGTTCAAAATGCTACTACTTCAATGTCCTCACCATGGATATTCACTTCCAATAACGAATCAGGCCTTCTATGATGGTTTGACCCAACAGTATCAGTGCATGGTGGATAATGCTGCTGGGGGCGCAATGTGGGAAAGGACGGCTGATGAAGTATTTGATATTTATGAAATGTTAGGAGCCAATTCCCAGCAAAAGAGTGTAAGGGAGAAGAGCTGTAGTGAACGAAATTTCAAGCGGAACCGAATTGACTTCTTAGATAGCCGAGCTAACTAAGCAAGTTAGAATGCTAGCAAACAACAAGAACGCACCTACAAATGAGGTATGTAGTAATTGCAATAATTACGGATATGGGGCTAATGCTTGTTCTACCTTTGATTCTTATGCAGGAAATGATATGAAGCAAGCTAATGCGATGAACTCTTTTCAGCTTAGGCAGCAAAATAATCCATTCTCTAACACGTATAACCTAGGCTGGAGGAACCACCCAAATTTCTCTTAGAGAAATAATGAACAACAGTAGCCTCAGATGTATAGGAACTCTAACCCTTCTCCATATCAACATTCAAATCAAAGTCACCAATGGATTCAGCCCCAATACCATACTCACAACCTGCTTGCACCTTCAAATGCACCAAGGAAGCTGTCATTAGAAGAAACACTTCAAAGCTTCATTGTTGCTTCGCAGGATAAAAGTGAAAAAACCAATAAAAGGGTAGACTCTATTGAGGCATCCTTGAAGAGGTTAGAAATTCAAATGGGGTAAATAGCTAAAGCAGTGCAGGAAAATAGAAAAGGAAAACTTCCAAGTCAACCTGAGCAAGCCAAGTCAATCACAGTCTTACGAACTGGTAAGGTGTATGATAACAAGGTTGATATAAATGCTAATTTGGATAATCTCTCATGTGTAGGTGAAGATGACACTGAAAGTAATAAAGAGAAGCCATTAGAGTCACAAGAGCGGAAAACAAATCACCAAGAAAGCATGTCAATTGAAAAGGAAAGGAAAAATGAGGCGTTCTCCGGGCCAGATTTCCATAAGGCAAAAGAACCCTA